>JAKUCV010002299.1:152314-242264 GCA_028386065.3 Turnera subulata
ATCTTCCGCTGCAAGTGAAATAACTCGAGATGTCATAAATATTTTATCTTTATATCGGCAGTTAGCCGGAGTTGATTTTGTGATATTATGTCGGCGGGATGCCGTGATGGCTTACTACTTGTTAAGCCGGTTGATCTCATGTATTTTTATGACATCTCGTTGTTAATACATTTTCATGGAAAATGTTTGTATGCCGAAGCATCGTTTTGTTTTTGGTACCCCGGGTTTCAAGAGTATTTTAGTAACCCTTTTTCATTTAATTATTTTATTTTTAATAATTGGGGTACGGGCTTCTACAAACATATTCGAATTTATGCTCTTCTGGAGCGTGTTAATCATTTTTTTCATTTCGAGATGTCATAATATGTTTTCTAAGAAACAATTATAAAGTACTGAAAAATAAATAAAATAAAATGCAATGCATAATAATTTAAACTGAACATAAAATAAATTGAATATAAAATGAATTGCTCATTCAGCGTAAGCAAATATAATATCCAACTTCTGGTGGTCATATATGTAACGCCCCGGTTTTCCGTTTATTGATTTATAAAAAAAATTCGGATTTTGGTAATGGAAATTAAATTAAATTATTTTTCATTGGATTCATTAATTATGAGGGGTAATACGTTACTCTCGAGTTTCGTCGGATCTAAAACGCGTTTCGGGACGAAACACGACGTTTACCGTAGTTTTAGTTAAAACTACGTCGTTTTGGGGTTTTAAAAAAAAAAAAAAAAAGAGTCAACCTGGGCGGGTTGACCGAGCCTAGCCAAACGACACGTCGTTCGGCCAGGCTAGGTCACACCCAGGCGCCTACTTCCCCTTCTTTTCTTTTTTCTTTCTTCTTCTTCTCCTTCAACTTTTCTTTTTTTCCTTCCTGCGTTTTCTTCTCCACCCAGCCGTCACCCCAACGGCTTTGTCTCCCACTTTCCACCTTCAATCATGCCATCAACGGCATTGTTCCCCACAATCTCATCCTTGTTTCTTTCCAAGTCCTTCTTATCCCTCCTGTTCTCTTTTCGATTTTGGTACCGGAAACCCCACTTCTCCACATTCCTCTTCCACCACCAACAACAACGTCTTCACCCTTCTTCCTCTTCCGATTCACCGCGCAAACAACACCCAGGAGCCGCCGTTGTTGCTGCATCGAGGTGGAGAGGAGGCATACCCGAAGAGGACGGGCAGCGAAGAACCCGCGGTGTGAACCCGAACCTGTCGCCGTCGCCACCTGGGTAAGTGTCGCCACCTCTTCCTCTTCGCTCCTGCTTCCGTTTTAGATTTGTTATTGGTTTTGGATGTTACTATTGAATGGAGCTAACCCGAATCTGGGTTCGATTTTGGGTTGTTTATTGTGTTGCGGTGTTGGCGACGGGTCTGTGGTGTTGCTGATGGTGGTGTGCGATGGGCTCGGTTGGCGGGTCGTGTTGCTGGTGGTTCTGTTTACCGATGGCAGTGCGTGGTGGTTGCTTCCGGTGAAGCTGTGGAAGTTTTCCGGCAGGTTGGCAGCGTTTTTCCGGGTAAGGAATTGTCGCCTTAGTTTGCTTAATTTGTTTTATGCTTGTGGGGTGTTGTGTTTGAGCTGTATACCCTGTTGGTTGTTGTTGTTTTGGACGATGGCAGTTAGGTGAAGTTGTTTTTTTTGGGCTCCGGCGAAATTCCGGCGAAGTGACCGGAATCCGGCGTAGGTGTACTGTTCCGGCGAGGGCTCGGGAACTTTTCCGGCGAAGACTCGGGTTCTGCCGGCGGACGATAAATTCTCGTTTTTACAAGTGTTAGTCGGTAATTATTTATGATTTGTCTCGGTTATGTTACGTACTTAAATTTTGGAATTTATTTTAGGAAATACATTTATATTTATATTTGTACATTTAGTGAATTACGGTTTACCGAGAGCGGAGAATTAGAGTGTGTGGCCGGGGAGAACTTACCGACACGAATAGGATTTAGGCCGATTAACCTTGGGCTCGGGATGGCTTTAGGACGGTTTTAGGAAAAACCGAGCCCAAGCCCAATAATTCCAATGTGAAACTTAGATTGTTTTAAACGGACTTTAAGTTACGGACTTAGGACCTAATCACGGATAACTAAATTCACGGACATTAAGAACGGGCTCGAAGCCCAATTTCATAATCGGTAAATATGGACCTAAGGAAGTGGGCCTCGGCCCGGAATTCGTGATTAAAGGATTTAGTGGGCTTAGGCCCGAGAACCGTTAATGAACTTAAATCAATGAACCTTAGATCCCTAATCGTTGGAGTTATGAAAGAAGAAAAGATCTTTTTGGACTTAGACCCGGAAATCTTATAATCGGAAGTTAGGGTCGGGAGTTACTCGATTAGAGCATACATTAGTGTACATACACGTTTTACTTCTAAAATAGGTTTAGTGACTATATCATGTACCGGTATTCAGGCACGAGAGATACCTCTGGAGCCGTAGACTCGGATCGGGGAGAAGTCATAAACTGCATTTTAAGGTGACATTACAAGTCTTTTTATATATGTTTTGTGAATGCATGTTGGTGTGGTTTGTTTGTTTACTTGCCTTGTTTGCTACATGCGATGATTAGAATTTGTATACCTGGTTGTTCTCACATGCCTAATTTCTATACGAAAAACTGTTATGAAATGTAATATGTAATATGCTTTGGTGATAGTGAGTAGTTATGGGCCGAAGGCCCGGATTAAACAGGGACACATACTATTCACACTTCCCTGAAAGACATAATGTACTTCAACAGAAATATAAAGTGTAATTAAGAATAAAATACTAAATTCTACTGTGGCGTCGGTTGGTAGCCCCGAGGGAGGGTTGGGTACCCTCGGGTCACATTNATTATTTTCATTTTCCGCTGCATGTGAAATAACTCGAGATGTCATAAATATTTTATCTCTACATCGGCAGTTAGCCGGAGTTGGTTTTGTGATATTATGTCGGCGTGATGCCGTGATGGCTTACTACTTGTTAAGTCGGTTGATCTCATTTACTTTTATGACATCTCGTTGTTAATACATTTTCATGGAAAATGTTTGTATGCCGAAACATCGGTTTTTGTACCCCGGGTTTCAAGAGTATTTTGGTAACTCTTTTTCATTTAATTATTTTATTTCTATTTAATTGGGGTACGGGCTTCCACAATATAATTTCCATCTTCTGGTGGTAATAGTGTGTATTTTCGATTTTTCTTTGAACGATCTTCAGGATCTTTTGAACGGTAAGACTTCCAGTCTTCGTTGTATTTTTCTTTTCCCGAGTCTTCTGGACTCTTTGTGACACCCGGGGTCTATGAGGGCGGGAAGTGTACGCCGGTGCCGGGATGAGCATGGACAAGGAGCGGCTTCTGGCAGACTTCTAGAAGGAGGGGCATAGGAATGAACCGAATCCACACCGGAATAGGAGAGATCCTGAGACTGTGTAGGGATGGGGCTGCACAGTTGGGGAAATTTCATAATTATATGGGTATGGGACTGTATAATTAAGAATAGCTCAAATGAAGTGATTTCGAGGTTGTACAGGTATGGGACTGCACAATCGAGAATAGCTTAAATGGTTTGATGGGTACTAACTATATCAACAAGGTGCACCTACCTTTTCGGCGCTCATTCCAGAAGAACTCTAAAGTTAAACGTGCTTGATTTGGAGAAATTCTAGGATGGGTGACCTCCTGGGAAGTTTTCCCCGGAAACGTGCGAGTGAGGACAAAGCATGTTGGAAAGGTCCCGTGTTGGTCTGTAGTGACAGTCGACAAACCGGGACGTTACAGTTGGTAGCGGAGCTCCAGAACTCCCCTAGTACGGTGCAGGGTTCGGGGACGAACCTAGCAGAAGCTGGTGGGCCTGTGACACCCGGGGTCTATGAGGGCGGGAAGTGTACGCCGGTGTCGGGATGAGCATGGACAAGGAGCGGCTTCTGGCAGGCTTCTAGAAGGAGGGGCATAGGAATGAACCGAATCCACACCAGAATAGGAGAGATCCTGAGACTGTGTAGGGATGGGGCTGCATAGTTGGGGCGATTTCATAATTATATGGGTATGGGACTGTATAATTAAGAATAGCACAAATGAAGTGATTTCGAGGTTGTACAGGTATGGGACTGCACAATCGAGAATAGCTTAAACGGTTTGATGGGTACTAACTATATCAACAAGGTGCACCTACCTTTTCGACGCTCATTTCAGAAGAACTCTAAAGTTAAACGTGCTTGACTTGGAGAAATTCTAGGATGGGTGACCTCTTGGGAAGTTTTCCCCAGAAACGTGCGAGTGAGGACAAAGCATGTTGGAAAGGTCCCGTGTTGGTCTGTAGTGACAGTCGACAAACCGGGACGTTACACTCTTACATTTAGTCTTTCAGACTATTCTCATTTAAATATATTTTTGCATTTAATGCCCATTATAAATTTCTTCTGGAAATTTTAAGAGCCTCAAATTCAAATAGCATAATTGAATATATAAATGCTTAATTAAAATAAATAAGCAAGGGGCCTTATATTAATTACCCCAAGTGAAGTAAATGGCAGGAAATTAAAATCATGGGCCTAGTACGAGCCCATAAGTAAAATTAAAGACGAGAAAATTAAATGCAATGGGCCTTTAATTAATTAGCCCAATGAAAATTAAATTGTTGAAAATTAAATGCGATGGGCCTTATACGAGCCCAATTAAAACGTAAATAAATAGGCGGCGTAGCCGGCCATTAAATGAATAATGGGCCTTTTTAATAGCCCAATCGGAATTTAAATAAAAAAACAGAAAATATGCTTACTCGATAAATCTTTCAGCAATAACATATATAATATACTATATTAATACCCGGTTACTATTCCGGTATATATATTTTTCGGGTTGGTCCAATATGTTTTCAGCCCGGTACATTTCGAATTCCGACCAAACACTTCTGGGTTTGCCGGGGAAAAACCCGAGGTATCAAGTTTCGGCTAAACACTTCTGGGCTTGCCGGGAAAAATTCGAGGCGTCGGATTCCGGTCAAAATCACTATTCACGGTCGCCGGAAATTACTATTCATACGGCCAAGATTACTGTTCAAGAGGCCGGATAATTTCTCCGAGGCTCATTGTGAGCTAACAATTCATTTTATTATCCAAAAACAACATTAGTTCATCGGTAAGGTTATGAGGCTCGGGATTTGCCTCAAAGTTCGTTTCCGGTCTCGCCGGAAATTTCCCGGGTTACCAGAAAAACCCGCCAGATTCCGGCCAGCACTGTTCACACCAATTAGCAACATACATCAACTCATCAAATCCACCAAAAAAAACAGCATCCACAACAGAAATTCATGGTTCATCCACCATCCACAATTAATCAACACACATTAATTCAACAAAAACAAAATACCATAATCAACTAAAAACAAGCAAAAACCCAAACACAGTACCCAATCATAACCAATCACCAACAACAAAAACAATTAAGAACAATCCAACCAAAAATAGTGGAATAAACAAAAAGGAATAAAAAAAATTGCCGTTACAGTTCATGGGTCGTCGTCGCCGGCGACGGCGAGAGGAGAACGCCGCGGACGGGTGGCGGCTGCAGGCGGAAGAGAGGCGACTAAGGGAGGAGACCGCGAGCGGCGGTCGACACAACTCGGCAGCGGCGGCCGTCGCGAGCAGAGAAGACAGACCCGGAAAAGGATCCATGGCCCCTCATCGGGTCGACGGCTGGTGACGGCGCGTCGGGCGCCGGAGGGAGGCGAAGGAGAGAGGGTCGTGATGGCGGTGCTGGTGTCGTGCACGGCTGCGTGGAAGACGGCGCCGGAGATGAAACGGCCGGCGGCGTTCTTCCCCCTTTTTGTTTGTTTTCTGCCTGTTTTTTTTCTGGTTTTCTTCTCTGGATTGAGCAACACTCGTGCTGATAACGTGTTATAAAACAATTAAACTTGAGAAAGAGTTGGAGAAGAAGGAAGGAATTGGGAGGGTAATCGGCGAGCTCGCCGGTACTGTATCTCTCGTTTGTTTCTCATCTGTCAAATATATATTGTACAAAGAAAGTGGATAAAGTATCACTTTGGTCCCTCAAAATGACATTTATTATATTTTGGTCCCTCAAAATAATATATTTATAACAGAAGCAACTCTGTAAATAATATAAGAAAATTCTAGGGACTCAAATATTATATACTATAAAGTGTGTAGTAGAGAATGGACCGTTAATTAACTGCGTGTCTATTCAATCGGACCACGTGATGAGTGTGTTAGTGACATGTCAAGTGTGTCCATTCAATCAAAGCACGTGGTTATAGTGATGAGTGTTTCAGTGACATGTCAAGTGTGTAGTACAGAGAGGACGGCTAATTAATTGCGTGTCTATCCAATCGGAGCATGTGGTTATAGTAGTGTCGGTGACATGTTAAAAAGGAAATTACGGTGGGCGGACGAATTGTATTTGTGTGTCTAACTCCAGGGGAATTGGCTGTGTGAGTGAATGAATCTTCATGGAATTTTTTTACACACACAAAGATTAAAACCTGATGCATGTTGTGATTAAAAAAAAAAAAAAACATCTTTCCGGTTAAGTTTAAATCAGAGGAATTTTGTTTTGGTTGCAGGTGCCCTGGCTTTGATGGGTTTTGGGTTTTGTGTTTCTTCAGCTTTAATTGAATTAAATAAATATTTATAGTGTTAATTTGATGTTGTGCGTAGTTTTTGCCTGGCTAGTTTCATAGCAAGCCCCACCTAGCACACAACCATAATATATATATGTCTATGCTGATTGTAGATTTTGCCAGGCTAGTTTTTTCTTCCTCCTTAATATTGCTTTCACAAGGCAGTTGCCGGCGCTTGGCTGCGGAACATTGCCTTGTGGTCGGTCTCAACACTAAAACTCATAGGTTAACTCTTATATCAGATAAAACATCTAGTTATTATAGACTTATGGAAGTTCAAAAAAACAAAAAGGTATACAGTTATATTGTTTCTAAATAAAGTTAACAAACACTCATGATTTTGTGTAAGCATATGAAATGTAACAGCCCAGGTAAATATTTTATTTTTACCGGGACTATTTAAGTTAATTTACAGTAATTTACCATTGATTTTAATCTTGGGTAATTAATTCGAGGTAAATCGAGCATTGGATTCCGAAACCGAGCCTTGTCCCACGATCGGGATTTTTCTGCGGATTTTACGGACCAAAGTTGGAATTTTTCGGGTCCAGGAATCTTCAGAAAAGCCGAGTTTATCCTCGAGTTATCGGACCAGAAATAAAGATAAGTGGGTATACTGGATATTTTCTGGTCCAGGCGGGTCACACTTCACATGCTGCATAGTAACTGCATAATTGAAGCTCAATTATTCAGCCGCCATCTCCTGTGTAGCCTGTGACTTACCAGTGTTTTGCACGCCTATAAAACTGTATTTCCTTTGCATGCCTTCGCACCATCGCCAACCTTCATCTTCCTCCTGCCTACAACCCACAACCACCATCTCTTTCCTGCGTTTCTGCAAAAACCCAGTACCCTTTCCCTACACAAACCAGAAAAAAGAAAAATAATAATAAAAAAAACAAACAGCAACACACACACCCACAGCCTACACGCCACATCATCACCCCATCTCTTCCTTCTTCTTTTCTTTCCTTTTTTTCCCTTCACCGCCGCCGCGGCCGAACCACCAGCACGCGTCACCAGCCCCGCCGTTGCCTTCCTCGCAGCGTCGCCGACTGGACGCCGTCCTTGCTTCTTGATTCTGCCCTCGACGCGCCGCCAACGACGGAGAACCCGACGGGCTACACCTCCTCCTACCGCTTGTCGTTTCGCCGCTCTCCTCCTCACGCCGGCGCCTCGCCCTCCCTGTCGCGCTGCCTCCCTTCCTTCCGCGTCGTCTGCCTCCCTTCCTTCCGCGTCGTCTGCCTGCGCCGCTGACGTCTCGCGCCGCCTCGCCTGCCGTTGAACCTGCGCGGTTCTGAATCGAAGGTGAGCAGACCCGATTTGAGGAGGATCCGACCCGGGTAGCGTGGATGTGGGTTGACCCGCGCCTGGTTGTGGGTCTGGGCTGTGTGGGTGATGTTGGGTTAGGCTTTGATCACTGGACTGGACATGGGCTGGTTGTGTAGGCTGGGCTCGCTGCGTGGGCCTGCCTGGGCTCTATGCAGTGGGCTGGACAGTACTACTTAGCCCCAGTCTAATTTTTTTTAAAGAAAATAAGAAAATAAAATCTGGAAAATAAAATTTGATAGAAATAATTATGGGGAAATATAATTCTGGAAAATATGATTTTGGGGAATAATTTTATGGAGGAAAAGATAATAATTATTTTGGAAAGTACATACTTATGGTATAATATTGGAAAGGGTATTATTAAGATAACAAAATACCAGAATAATATCCGGGTATAAGTATAAGTATAGTATGGTATTTTGACACCGGATAATAAATGGTGAATGATGATGATAATGGAAAATTAACCGGGGGAGTAATCAAGCCGAGTTTATATTTAATTTCCGGTACACTGTATTAGCATGGCATTTGCATATCACCTTTTGTGTGCATATTATTTGATTGATATAGGAGCTGGTAACGAACAGTTTGCTGAGGAACCGGACTTGGAATCTATTGGACATTTCCATAATTGACAATCGGCTAAGGTGAGGATGGATAACCTTTGTTATGTTGCCTGTAATACTTTGTGTGCTTTGTTGTTTGATTGAACTGCTGAGATATTCACTGTTGGTTATCGATTGTTGTGATTATTACTGTTGTGATTGATGGACTGTGATATTGATTCTTGGATGTTGTGTTGAGATTGATGTTGAACTATTGATTGTGGATAGTTGAGAAAAGAAAAATGGAAAATGGAAAATGGAAATTGAACTTGAGATGATGATTTATTTGTCACGTGGAAAGTAGTGGTACGACCCGATGGTTTGAAAATTAATTTTGGGATGCTATGGTCGGTTACTTGGTTTGGGGATGTTTATCCCGGATTGGTTGGCATGTCGATGCCTGTGGTTGGGTATACTGAATACCCAGTGGTTCGAATATACCGAATATCCAGTTTTGGGATGTTGATCCCGGTATGGTATTTTTGGATGTTGATCCGGTATGGTAATTTTGGGTTGTTGAACCCGGTATGGTTATTTTGGGACATGGTCCCGGTATGGTAAGATTTGGTATGCCTCTTTGACCTTGCATCCGGAATTAATTGATAACCTGGTACGACCCTAGCTTGTCCAGTGACGGGGCCCGGAAGATAAAATTGAAATAATAACAAATATTCTCTTGGACTTGGCTCAGTCTTGTTTGAGATATGTTGTTGCTTGCCTGTGATTTCTTTTAAGTATTACGGTTGCCTGCATATCACTGTTTATCTTTCGTCGGTGAGCACTTCGGACTCACTCCTCGCCTGAGGGGTTTCATCCCGTAGGTTAAGTTGTTTCGTAGTTCAGGTACGACGTTCGATGGCTGTTGCTTTCTTCTCCACCTGACTCCGGATCCATACCTCCGCTGCATGTGCATATAAGTCTTCCGCTGCTGTGTGATATATGTTGCTGCTTTCCTGTGATGCTTATAATGTTGTTGATGCTATCTACTGTTGCTGTTGAGCTTTCTGTGTGGATTGAATAATGGTCCCCGAGTATGGGTGACAGTTATATTATATGAATTGCTGATGTAAATACTTGTGAGATGTACTGTCTGTTCTATCAATAAGAATAGTTTTGGCACGTATCTACTGTGTACGGTAAATACGGGTCGGGGCGCTTCATGAAAATACAATGACAATGAGAAATTATAATCATCACATATTTTTATAAATAACTTAGATCAATAGAATGTACTTCATTTTTTTATGAGCCATGTTTTTTTTCTAAATTTTTCTACTACTTCCTTATTATGTTTCTCTATTAAATATTTTTTGTTTCTTGTATTGCTTAATATAGTATTGTATTTTTTATTTTTTATGGAAGTAAATATTTTGTGAAAATATAATATAAAATTAACTAAAAATGTAATTAATAAATTTATAGTAAAATTTATATAAAAATGGAGAGTTATTTTCCCAGTACTTATTGATTTTTTTTTGTTTCATCTGTCAAAGAGGTACAGTGTGTAACAGCCCGGGTAAAAATTTATATTTTTACCGGACTGTAAAACGCTTTGTACAGTAATTTACCATGTAAAATAATCTTGGGTAATTATTTTAAAGTAAATTATGCATCGAATCCCGAAACCGAGCTTTGTTTCACGCTCGGGACTTTCTTACGGATTCTACGGATCAGTTTGGGGATCCCCGAGTTCGGACGGTGTACAGTACAACCGCACAGAACTGCACCACATGCCTGCATGCCACGCATGCCATGCATGACATGCACAACATTCTCCTGCTCAAGCGTGAAATCCTGCTCCTGCTCGTGAACCTACCCGTGAAGACTTCCTGTGGTGCTCGTGAAGTTGTCCTGCCCGTGAAGCCGGTGGCCATGTCGTCTTGCACCCTTGCACCATCTATAAAAACCCATCACCTCACCACACTCACCTCACTTCTCCTTCTCCTTCCCGCCTTCAAACACCCGAGACCACCTTCCACCACCGACCGCCACCATACGAAACCACCAAGCCGTCCACCACGCACTACCATCACCTCCTCACGCCGCCTGCCTCACCACTGCCGTTGCACCGCTCGCCAGTTTGCGTTCTCGCCGCCTGCACCGCCCGACTTTTCCTTCCTTTCCTTCGCGTTGTCGCCCACTGCCGCCACCCTGCCGCCCTCCACCTGCTGCCGCCAGCCTCCACAGCCACGCCTTGCCGCGCACCACTCGTCACCCGCCCGACCAGCGTCTCGCCGTTCGCTCGTCCCTACGCCGCCCGCGTCCTTCTGCAGGTAATTACAAGGTTGAAGACGCGACCCATTTCAGTGGTCGGGTCGCGGGTCGGGTCGGGTTGACCCGACGGTTCCTTGTCCTGGCACTGTTACGGGTCTGCACTGTACACGGGCCGACTGTTCACAGGCCCAGTACTGTGCATGGACCGAGCACTGTTCACTTGGGTCCATTACTGTTCACGGGTCCAATCCAAAAAAATAAATAAATAAATAATAAATAAAATAATAATAATAATAATAAAAATAAAAATAAAAATAAAAATGAAATTTTTTTAGGAAAATAATTTACATCATCTGACATATTATTTAGTTGGAATTATAGTAATTACATTCTTGGGAATAGGAACATATAATATACAAGGGAAATTTTTTTTGAAAGGAGGATTATTAAGTATATAATAAACCGGATGTAAATACGGTGAAATGATACCGGCCATGACATTAAATAGTGAATGATGATGATAATAGGGTACGAACCAGGACGAATAACTTAGTAGAATTAGTAATACAGTACATCATGTCATAAGCATTATTTGTGCATTTTATATGAATATGTGTTATTTGCTGAATAGGGGCTGAAAACGAGTACGAGAATGTAGAACAAGAACCGATCGACAAATTCCCTGTGGAATTTATCGGCCATGGTGAGGATAAGTAAATATTTATATACTGCCCGTAGTACCAAGTTGCTGTCTGTTTATTGTTGTGTTATATGCTTGAATAATTCTTTGCGGCTGTGAATAGTTGTTGTGAGATGAATTTAATTGGAATTTATTGCTGTTGATGTTGTTGAATTGATGCTATTGTTGATGTTATTGGTAATAGTAGGAATGATGGTATTAGTAGGTTATTACTGTGGTTGTTGACTGTGGAAATTGTGAGGGTAGAATACCGTGGGTACTAGTTCAATAAGCTTGTATTATCCTGACGAGCGGAGAGGCTGTGAGCCTGCTCGGGATAATGAGGTAATGGGGGATAATAGGAATTAAGTAACTAGGAATAATAAAACTGGTTACACTTAGACATCTAGTAAATCACAGTTAGATGTTGGAACAGTCAGATGGTAGTCTTATTTTTATGGTGCTGGGGGAGAATGTGCTTGGGGTCTGCTCCCTGTCTGTACCAATTTTTATTTTTAGGCGCTAGGGGAGAGTGTGCTTGGGGTCTGCTCCCTGTCTGTGCCAGTTATACGTGGAGGTACTAGGGCGGGGTCCACAGGCTAGCTAGCTTGACTACCAGGCGACGACCATCATTTAACTAGTGATAGGGGCCCTGATAATAAAAATTGGAATAGTGTGTCTAGAATCACAGATTGTGTTATTTAGGGTTCGTGTGATCTTTAGTAAATTGCTGTTGATGTGACTTGGTTTATTTACGGTTGTTTGTATATGTATGTTTGCTTATGGATTTTACCCGGTGAGCACTTCGGACTCACCCCTCGCCTGCGTGACCTGGTCGCGTAGTTTGATTGTGCGTAGCTCAGGCACGTTCGAGGCAAGCTGTGGCGCACCCTCTGCCGGGCCCGGATCCATCCTGCGTTGCATCATGTTTATATTGTTGTCCATTGCCGTGTTGTATTAAGACTTCCACTGCTTCCATTTTATTTCTTGATTCGGTTGTTTGTTGTAATAATGTTCCCGTGCCGGGACAAGTATTGTGATGTATTATGTACTTTTATTGTATGAATACTGTCGGTTGTGTTATTTACTATTGTGGTTACTGTAATAGTACGTGGTCCCACGTGTTTATTGTGTATAACGGTAAATACGGATCGGGGCTTTTCACAGTGTCTCTCTTGCATAGTCTCCCTTAATCTCTTCGTTTTTTATCTATCGGCACTACATGCCATTTGGGTATTATTATTTTTTCAATTTTTAGCAATTGTATTTTCACAATTTCTTTCTTTTTTATTTTTTTGTTTAACTAATAAAATGTTATTTCTCAATTTGTGCAAGAAAAGTCATTAGTCTCTCTTAATTAAATTTGGTTCTTTTTTTTTGTTAAGTATCTTAAAATCTCTTTGCATATGTTTGTACTTCACGCAACACAAGTGAGCATTTTTAATTTTATAATTTACATCAATTTTATTTTGAAACACAAAGTTAGAGAACCTGATAATTGGGAACATTTCTTTGGGGGTGATAGATTACCGGTTGCTGTTGGGGGCTCTTTGTAGGGGCTACCTTGGTCAATTCCTTGAGGGTGCGTTTGGAATGCAGGACAGGGATGGATGCGTTGAGACAATGTCTCAAAGGGGATGTTTGGTACGCGGGACTTACTGTTTACGAGGGACGCGTCTCTATTTATTTTGGGACAAATTCGATTTTTTCCGTCCCAAAGAAAACGGGTGGACAGAGTGCCGTCCCATGGACAGCACTATTCTCTTCCCGATTTTGCCCTCGTCAAAATTTTGAAATGCCAAAAAAACCAAGACAATAAAAACATAAAAATAACCCAAAATTATTCATTCCCTTTTCTCTCTCTTCTTCCCACTACTCCTCTCTTCTCCTCTTCCTCTCTTTCCCTTTTTTTTTTTTTTTCTCTTTCTCCATCTTCCTCTCCCCTGGATCTCTTGTGGTGGCGGCACAATAACAAAGAAAGGGGAGGGAAATCGGAGGGAGGAGGAGAGGATGTGGCGGATGGGAGGAGGAGAGGAAGAGAGGATGTGGCAGATGGAAGGAGGAGGCCTTGGAGTTGACGGCGGTTGTGAAGACGAATCTAGTCTTGACGATGACTGCAGAGGCAAGGAGGAAAAACCGTGAAAGAAGAGAAGGAGATACGGGGAGGCAAGGAAGGAGGAGAGGAGAGGCGAGGAGAGGAGGAGGCGAATGAGAGGTGTTGTGGCTATGGGTAGATGGTTTGCAATTTTTGTTATCCTTGAGGAAGAATTGATTGGGATTTTGTTTAATTTATTCTTGATTTGGGATTTTTAGGGAATGATAATAGGGGAGAAGATGAGGGAGGAGGAGGAAGGTGGTGGATCTGTGGAGCTGGAGGAGAAGATAGAGAGAATGAAAAAAATTTAAAATAAAAATAAAAAAAGGAAGGAAAAAACTTAAAAATATATATATAACTCAAATCAAAACAAATTGTTAAATTCTTATTCGTATTTTTTTTGTATTCTTAGACATTTTAGCAATTTCAAATCTCATCCAAAATGTCCATGACTAATAATTCAAAAATTATTTTCAATGGATATTATGATAATATTAATTTTTTTAAAATTTTTTTATTAATATTAATATGTCAAAATTAATTTTTGGAAAAAAAATTTTCGTTTATGTTATTTTAATATTTGTATGGTGTTTATTAATAAAAACATATTTGTAGTAAAATGCCAATTTCCTTATGATTAATTTACAATCAACCATTTAAGCCTTTCTATCTTCACAATGCCAAAATGTCATGCATAATAATAAAAAATTCTGAATTTCCATATGATCAATTTACAATCAACCATTTTTTTATGCTAGAAGAGTATCCCAATCGACTATGAAACACCCTAACCTAAATTTACCCGACATACAGTGATTACCAACAACAGTGCCGACACGTGGCACAAACTGTGTAATATAACATAAAATCGGCCCAACGGCCCAACAACAAAAGCATAACACCCGACTTCGGGAATCTCAATAACAACAGCATAGCGGAAGCAATATTAATAATCACAGCAAAAGTATGAATCGACCCGATGCAAAACTATGGATCCAGATCCGTCAGAGGAGATGCCACAGCCTGCCATGCTGCATACCTGCACAAGAAACAACGTGGCCTGCCGATGGGGCAGGTGAGGGGTGAGATTCTCCATAATCTCATCGACACATAACCCATGATGAACATAGCAGAAACTTAACAGTCAAGAGCACATCAATACGGCATACAAGTAGTGAACAGAACACTGAACAAATACAGTCACAAAGAACAATGCGGACTATGCAAATGTCCACCCCATCGACCATGCAATGCACTGACCATCCAATACTGACTGTACCATACACTAGTGCCCGACCAGGACACCTCAACTCAACTATATATTGGGTAACCGACCCAGTCTCAACAGACTATACAACACACACACTAGTCCTGACAGACTATACTCAACAGAGGTTCCTCATCGTATGATAACATACCTCTACTGTGCTTGCTGATCATCTACCCGGTACCAAAACAATCTCAAAATTACGTGAGCCTCGCTCACTGGGTAGCCGACAACCAGCACGGACCATACCCAATCAACATCACAAACCGGTCCCCGAGTAGAATCACAACACAACACGGCATCAGCAGTCACCACAGCAACTTGTAACCACTACAACAATAATTCTCATTAATCTCGATCTCTGGGTATCGACATACCCTTAGAAATAACAATCACCCAACCGTCGACTACAGCCGACAACCAACATATCTCAATATCCATTCAAAAACGACATGTGATACTCATCCGACAATTATCAAAAGTAACCGACAACCAACAAAGGACAACTGGCAACCGATGCCCACAACAACAGACTACTCACGACCAACGATAACAACTAACACCCGCAAACCGACAACCTATGCCGACCACGGTCAACCGACTATACTGAGGACTGACAACCTCCCAAGGTATGATCATAAGACAACATGCATATGAACATATCACATCACAGCTCATCAAGCAATTCAGCAACATACAAATCCTCACAACAAATATCAACAAATATCACAAAGATATCAACAACAATAAACCATAAGATGCAATGGAACCTATGTAGTTCCAAGACCAACCATCCCGGCTATCACGGGTGGAATGACGTATATGCAACCTCACCTGATACTCCTCGGGAGCTGGTATTGGTCCAGTCTTGTCATGCTCGTTCCTATATATTATTGCAAGAATATAGTCACATATAATGTACAACTAAGAGATATGCACGTGTATGCAAAGCGGTCGTTTATCGACTTATCCTACACTGAATCCGTTATTGTTGTTTAAGACCATTTCCGTTAAATATTGTATCCGGTTATACCACCCGTTAAATAAAACTATAGCCTTTATAAATATTTCCCAAAAAAAATATAGTGTGATTTGTAAAAGAATTATTTTCTTGATAAACAACTAATAGCTAAGAAATACAAAAATAATACCAGTAGTGGAGCCAATAAATATTGGAAAATGGTAGAATAGTATAACCGATGATAATACAAAATAATTCTCCAACAAATGAAAATAATAATTAAATCCACAAATAAATACTAAATTGACCACATTTGGTAAATCATTATAGTAGATAAACCGTATGGTTATAAAAATATACCAAAAGGCTCTTTAGGTATTTTGTTCAAAATATTTTCGTAGCAAATATATATTTGACAGACAATTAGTACCACTGACTATTAGATAAAATAATTTCTTACCCCGTTAATAGTATAGAAAAAAATATAAATAATTGATAAGAAATTTAATTAATACACAAATACTAAATAAAGAATATGTCGGATGAGTAGTAATACTTCCGATAATAAACAATATAAAAGAGTGATACCAATATAATATTATAGCTAATAATTAGATTATATAACTGATTAGTTAATAATATAAATTGATAAATAAATATTTTGTCCTTTATAATTATTTAACTGAATAAGAGTTTATATAAATTAACCATAATACCGTATGTAGACTTGTTAGCTTCTATTAGTGAATATTTGGATAACCAAAATATTATTCAGTAAACTAGAAAACCATGAGAATATTAATTTTTATTATTAGCCAAGTAGAATCTTTAGTAATATTAACCAAAGTATCTTAGAAAATATAAATCCATAAGGATGGTGATGTTGGTATAACCGATAGGCAAAACCGACATATTGTTTATATAAGTCGTAAAAACCGATTGGTTATAATCAAATAATACAATTCATAAGGTATTTAATATCACAACTTAGTTAATATCTTTATGGGAAGGGATAAATTTATCCGACAAATAAATAATAATGATAGTAATAACATACCCATTATTTATATTAACTTAACTAATAAATAAAATATGCTTTTATAAATTCTTACTTGACCTAAGTATTATTCCAAAAATCATAAAACATTAATTATTTTATAATCCGAATGAAACCATAAACAATTATTAATCAAATACTTTAGTTGAATTAATTCTTTCATTAACCCATATAATTAATTATATCCGTTTTTATCAAGCCATTAAAGAAACCATAGATATTGTCCCGATAAAATATGCTTTTATAAATTCTTACTTGACCTAAGTATTATTCCAAAAATCATAAAACATTAATTATTTTATAATCCGAATGAAACCATAAACAATTATTAATCAAATACTTTAGTTGAATTAATTCTTTCATTAACCCATATAATTAATTATATCCGTTTTTATCAAGCCATTAAAGAAACCATAGATATTGTCCCGAGAACATGGATCCGTTACACGTTCGGCCCGTTTTCGAGTCCGTTGTGTAATCCACCCAAACCCGAGCCCATTAAATTAATCGGACTCAAAGGAATTACCACGATGTTAAACGTCACCAAAGTTCTGCTTGCCTGAACACTGCCGTCAATGGAACCATCATCAGGCCAAGTATTTCCACAATTGTGAAGTACTCAACCAACAACCCTCCAATCATGAACACCTGCTGTCCACCATTGTAAATCCACTAATAACCCAAAATCCAACAGTACCTCAACACAGCACACAAAGAGAACAGTACCACCACGTCCACCACCAATACACATGCACCAACACCAATCTACCACGGAAACCCAGAAACCCAAATCACCATCATAATCACAACAACACCCACTGCCTAAACACCACCAACACCAATCATCTTTAGAAAACACGCCCATACCCACACATACCCGCACACAACAACTCGTAAACACCACTACCGTCAACAGCAGTACCAACAACCACCATCAACTCAACAACCCACAATAATCAAGCCATCAACAAGTCAGCACAAGACAACCAAACCCACTCTCAGCCACCGCAACACCAATCCAACACCAACAACCTGCAGCGACAACTCACGCGCCAACATCCAACACCACAACAATCTATCAACCACCAGAACTATGGCCACAACCCAACACCTATCACCAACAATTCCTACTATTCGTCATATGCTTCAACTGGCATAAATCCAATTTCATCAACCACGCATAGCCCAGCAACCCAACATCACATTGTATACTGTAAATCAAGTAGTGTGGTATTTCAAACAAAACCACAAGAAAAAAATGAGGAGATAGGAACGATGGGGTGAGGTGAAGTTGCAGTTTGTGGATGTGCATGTGATCTCGATTAAGATGGAAAGAGAGAAAGATGGTTAGCAGGGAAGATTTTTGGAGATAAGGAAGAATTTCAGGAGAGGGTGTGGATTGATAATTGAGAGGGAAAAAGAGAGACGAGGGAATCCGAGATGGGTGAGAGGTTTGAGAGTGAATAATTGAGGGAGTGAGAGAGAGATGGAGTTACATAGAGATATTTAAAAAAGATAAATAAATAAATAAAATAAAAGAAGAAAAGAAGACAGCAAAGTAAAAGGGTTGAGAAAAAAAAAAAAAGAGAAGGAGTGGGGAGATAAGAAGTGACAGTGAGGAAAATAAAAAGGTGGAAGTGATATAAAGGAGAAATAATTGAGGTGAAGCAGGAAAATAAGTGAGGGAAGAAAAGACATGAATAATTGGGGTTGCCTTTACTAAAATCAAACATTGCACCCCATCGTAAAATTCGATTTTTTTTTTTTTCTTTTTTAAGACAAAACATAATTTTTCAAAACTCCTTATAAACCAATCAATATCAACATAAATCCCAAAGACCTTTTGAAATATATAACCAGTATAAAAAAATTAGATTTTTCTCGAAGATCATATTTAATACATCATAAAGACAACTAAGCAAATGCATTACCGAAAATTATCAAAATTTTCTTGAAGCTAGTAAGAACAAAATGATCCGGGTCGTTACAACATTGGAGCTTATCATCAATTTTTTCGGTAATGAAACGAAACAATGCACAGTAGCGCGGATGAGTGGGATGCCCAAATACTTGCCCAGGTTCTCAATAAGAGAGATGCCACACTAGTTACTGTCAAACAGGTACAGTGAATTAACATGATCAAATTCACATCCACCATGGAGTCCAACTCCATCAAAATCATACGTACTAAATATATGCGACAATTATTTTAAAATTTTTATTTCTTGTTTACTTTGTTTTTATCAAAATTAAAATTGTAATCATTAATTTCGAAGAATTTTAATGAAAACAGCATTTATTCACAAGATTTCATATCATTTTGTATTTAATCACATTGTATATTTTTCTCCATAGAGAAATCACGTTATAAATTTATTTTGTATCACAAAATATCATTTTAGTAATAAAAAATGATTTCATTTTATATAAGTACAAGGTTGTGAGAAAAATAAATACTTGGGGTCCCATTCACTTTTTTTAATGATAAAGGTAACATTTTTAATCTATATATATACTATCTATAAAAGTACGAAGACAGTAAAACAAAAAGAGCGAAACAATCAAAAATATAGAAATACCCTTATGTCTAATTAATTATTAATTAATTAAAAAATTATTATTCTTGAATCCTAATTTATTTATAAGACGTTGCTTAATCCTCATTTTTTCAAGAATGGATATTTTATTAGTAACCAACTTACCCTTATTCTTATTATTATGTCTAATTAATTATTAATTAATTGAAAAATTATTATTATTGAACCCTAATTTATTTATAAGGCGTTGGTTAAATTTTATTCTGAAAATACAAAAATACCCTTATGTCTAATTAATTACCCTAATTTATTTATAAGACGTTGGTTAAATTTTTTTCTTAAAATACAAAAATACCCTTATATCTAATTAATTAATAAATTATTATTATTGAACACTAATTTATTTATAAGACGTTGCTTAATTCTATGTTTTCAAGAATGGATATTTTATTAGTAACCAACTTACCTTATTCTTATTATTATGTCTAATTAATTGTTAATTAATTGAAACATTATTATTCTTGAATCCTAATTTATTTATAAGACATTGCTTAATCCTATTTTTTCAAGAATAGATATTTCATTAGTAATCAATTTTTTACGATTTAGGCTAATTATCAAATAAACTGTTAGACAACCAATATGAAAAAAAAATTAGACAAATCGGATCAGATCAGATTGGCAACCTACGCAATGTATATATTTCTTTAAAACTATCAAGCTTAGAAATCTTTGATCAGACCGATTCCAGGTATGTACTTCCTTTTTATTATTATTTTATTTTTTACTTTTTTTAAACTAATAGATATTTGATTAGTAATCAACTTTTAAGATTTATACTATCTAAACATTTATCACCTAAACTTTTAAATTTCAGAGTGAAGCTTGCCACTGTTGATTGGATAGTGCAAGGTATGTATTTGTTTTTTTTTTTCATTTTAGAATAGATAGTTGTTATATACCATGATTTTTTTTCAACGTATTCATGTAACATATGGCACACAACATTGTCTTCGAGAAGAATTCTTCAATAGATAAGTCAACCAATTACTATGGTATGACATCAGAATAGTATACAGAAGATTTGAGTGTGTGGGACGTAATACGTAAAGAAATTACCATACGCCAACATGTAGAGCAAAATATTTTTCTATTCAGAATACCTTTCTCTCTAACTATGAAGCTACCAATTAAATTGAAAGCTATTACAAACAAAATATATGGATACAATAAAAAATAATTAATATAAATTTAAAATTGATATAGAAAATTAAAATTTATTTAATAAAATATATTCACTCACATAATGACAATATAATAAATCTTCCATTCTAAGAATTAAAAAAAAATAACCTCTAGAAGGAAAAAGTTACCATAACAAAAAATTAGAAGAACAAAATATGTAAAATTTTTCAAAGAAAATCATGTATAATTGAAATTTTGAAGCAAAATTAATCAATGCAAATTATGTATCAAAAGATGTGAAAGTTACAGGTAAAGTTGCTAATAAATTAATTATAAATAATGACAGAGAAACTAAATATTAATGATGATATGCAAAGTACAAAATAACTTAAAAAATATTAGAGTATATACAAAATTCTGACGGAAAATTATATCGAATAACATTGGATAGAAAATAAAATATATTAGGTATTAAAATATTTAAAATCTAGATAGAGGAGAAAAAAGGAGGAGAAGCAGTAAAAATATAATTTTTTTAAAAAATTAAATGACAAAAAATGATCTATGATCTAATAAGGTTAAAAAATATCATACTCTCTTAATCATTAAAATCAAAATAGAGTAATATGTATATTTATTTTAAAAAATAAACATAAGGAACAAATAAAAATAAATTAAATTCTAATAACTATTGTCTCCTAGAAAACAAAAAAAATTATTTTTATAAATTCCTCATAAAAATAGTAAATTCTAAATTAGAGATAATAATACAGAGAAAAGATATTATAAAAATAATAATTTAATAATTCTATGATTTATTTAAAGTATAAAATTTGAAGTTAGAATCTAAAACTAAAAAAAATGCAAGAGTAAATTGAAAATAGAAAAGAATCACAATTACTTCCTTTTACTCAATTTTTTCATATTTAATTTAGGCACTTTTATTTACATAATTTTTTATTATTTTTATTGAAATAGTAATTAATTTTAGAGAATAATCATATTGTGGCTCACCTTACCACTACGGACATCGCACGTGTAAAAAAGCTAGTGTAACAGCCCGGGTAAAATCTTTTTATTTTTACCGGGACTGTAAAAGTCTTTTTACCGCGATTTATTGTTGAATTAATCTTGGGTAATTAATTCAAGGTAAATCGGGAGTCGTTTTTCGAAACCAAGGGTTTTCCCGCGCTCGTGATTTTTCCGTGGATTTTTCGGAACTAAGTTGGTATTTTTCGGGTTTCGGAATTTCTCGGAAAATCACACCGGAAAATAACTAAGGGGGTATCAGTTATTTTCTGGTCCGGATCGGACCCGCCTGCATTATTGTTAATCACATGATTAACAGTAATTTTTCAGTTTTTAAGAAGAAGGCAGCCGGTGGAAGAGGAGAGGAAGAGAGGAAAAAAAAGAGAGAGAGAGAAAGAAAAAAAGAAGGAAAAGAAAGAAGAGAAAAAAAAGAGGAAATGAGAAAAAAAGAGAGAAGAAAAAGAAAAAAAAAAGAGAGAAAAGAGAAGAGAGGAGCCGGAAAGAAAAATAGAAGAGAAGGAAGAAAATAAGAAAAAAAGAGAAGAATAAAAAAAAAGAAAACGGAAAAGAAAAAAAAAGAAAAGGAGGAGGAGGAGCAGAGCCGCCCGCAACCACCTCCACAGCCGACCACACGCCGCCGTCACTTCCTCCTGCTGCCGCTGCCAAGGACGAATCGCCGACGCTGTGCAGGTCACACAGCTGACGTCAAGAAGCCGTGACACCGACGAGCAGGCAGCCTTCACCTGCGAGACAACCCGCGAGCCGCCGCCGGATCCGCCACCCTTCCGACTCCTACACAACATCACCGTGGTCGCCTCTCCTCGTGCTCGTCGCCTGCCTTGACGTCGTTGCCGCCCTCGTTCCGATCTGCGCCGCCACCTGCGTTTGGGTGAGGAAGATGATGACCCGATTTGTGGGTCTGGGTCGCGGGTCAACCCGAGATGCTGATGGGTTTGGGTTGTGCAGTTTTGGGCTAGGTATGCTTTTGGGCTTGGCATGTTGGGCTGAGTTTTGTGGGTTGAATTTATTTGGGCTGTGATATTTCGGGCCAGGTTGTGCAGCTGGATCCGCTACGTGGGCCTGTGCCTGGGCTCGTAGTTAGGGCCTGGGCCTGGCACTATGTAAGGGTCTGGGCTGGCACTATTTGGCCCAGTCCGAAAATAAAAAAATAATAATAATAATAATACAAACAAGTAATTATAATTATTCTGATATATAATTTTGGAAAAAAATATATATATAATTACTTTGAGAAAAGTATGTTCAATTTAATTCTAGTATTTTGAGGATAAAATAAATAAATATACATGGGTAAATAATTAAGTTTTGTTTTGGAAACTATTATTAATTGGAAAAAAATATATGTGTACCATGAAACTAATTTCTGGAAATTTAATATATTTATATTTCGTCTGGAAAATTATGATTATGGTATATGTATATAAATATGTATTTTTAAAATTAAAGGTAATTATATTTTATGTTGGGAAAATATTATTATGTATATTTGGGAAAAAGATAAAAACTATATAAATATTTTTTGAAAATTATAAATAGGTTATTATTTTTCTGGAAAATTATGATGATTATTATTTTGGAAGAGTATAATTATTTTATGAAAATATTTTGAAAAATAGTTTTAATTAAAGTATGGTACCGAAGTAGTATTCGGAAATACGTATGGTTAATTATTTTCGGTAAAAAATAATAATAAAGGATATATAATCGGGATGGGATTATTACGCATTTTGGGCATCATAGTATACCGATTATGTGCATTAATGTGAGTGTATATTGATTTGTGGTATAGGTTGGTTATCGGGCAGTTTCCCGAGGAGCCGGCGTTGGACCGGTCATTATTTCCGGAGTTGAGTAATCGGCCAAGTTGAGGATGGATAACCCTTTATATGTGCCCGTAATACTGTGTTTGTTTTGTTGCTTGATTGAACTGCTGAGATGTTTACTGTTGGTTGATTGACTGCTATGATGTTGTCGTTGTTGTTGATGTTAGACTGTGATATTGGATTTGTGATATTATGTTGAGAATAATGATGAACTGGTCAATGTGGATAATTGTGTGTTTTGTTGTTTGAATGAACTATTGAGAGAGTCGTTGTTGGATATTTGACTGTTATGGTTATTGATGTTGCTGTTGTTGGACTGTGCTATTGGTCGTGTGGATATTGTGATGAACTGTTAATTGTGAATAATTGGTGTTATATGTATTGTTGATGGATATTTGATAATATGGAATTGTGTTGGGTATTTGGCTGCTATGGTTATTGTTGTTATTGTTGCTATGATGTTGATTTGCTTCATTGAACCGCTGTATGACTGTTGTTGGTTTATTGGATACTGTGTTGTGATTGATGTTGGATTGTGAGTAACTGATGTTATGAAACTGTTGAAGGATTGGTCTGTTGTGTAACTTGAGCTAATAGGAAATTGGATAATGGTTTGACTGTTATGGATATTGTGATTGTTGACGGTAGACAGTGTTGTGATTGGATAATTGGAATAAACTATTGACTGTGGATAATTGAGAAATGGAAATTGGAAATTGGAAGTTGGAATTGATATGAGATGATGATATATGTGGGAAGTAGTGGTACGACCCGATGGTTTGAAAATTAACTTTGGGATGCTATTGTCGGTTACTTGAATTGGTTGGCATGTTGATGCCTGTGGTTGGGGTATACCAAATACCCAGTGGTTCGGATATACCGAATATCCGGTTGGCATGTTGTTGCCTGTGGTTAGGGTATACCAAATACCCAGTGGTTCGGATATACCGAATATCTGGTTGGCATGTTGATGCCTGTGGTTGGGGTATACCGAATACCCAGTGGTTCGGATATACTGAATATCCGGTTTTGGGATGTTGATCCCGGTATGGTATTTTGGGTTGTTGAACCCGGTGTGATTTGGTAATTTGGGACGTGGTCCCGGTATGGTAAGATTTGGTATGGTTCTTTGACCTGGCATCCAGAATTAATTGATAACCTGGTACGACCCTAGCTTATCCAGTGATAGGGGCCCGGGAGATAAAATTGGAATTAATAATAATTATTCTTTTGGTCTTGCCTTTGATATGATCTAGTAAGATTCCTCTGTTGTGCTGTTTGTTGTTGGATTCCTCTGTCGTGTTGTATGTATTAGATTCTTCTGTTTGATGGTTGTATTACTTCGAAAGTATTACGGTTGATTATATATCTCTGTTTATCTTTCGTCGGTGAGCGCTTCGGACTCACCCCTCGCCTGCGGGGTTTCATCCCGTAGGATGAGTTGTTTGTAGTGCAGGAACGTACAGGGCAAGCTGAAGCGTACCCTCGGACAGGACTCGGATCCATTAGTTGCATTGGGCTTTGCATATGTTGTCATGTGAGTCATAAGTCTTCCGCTGTGCCTATTGTTGAGTTTTCTGCTGTGCATATGTTGTAATTGGGCCATTGGGCCGGATGGTTGTTGTTGTTGATGTCCCCGGGGTTCGGGTGACGAGTTCCTTGTTGGGCCGAAGGGCCGGTTTTCAGTTTTGATATTGGGCTGTTGGCCAGTTTATTGTTTTATATACTGTATGCTGGGCTTATTTTGGTTGGGTCGTCACAGTTCCGGCACGTGTTTACTGTGTATGGTAAATACGGGTCGGGGCGTTTCATTTTGGTAGCGGAGCAGGCGTTAGGTCTTTTTGGGCAGTCTTTGTGTGTTTGTTGTCTTGTTTGCATGGTTCGCTCCAGTTGTTTATTATTTTATATCATCTAGCTAGTGCATTATGGATCCAGTCGAGGGACGCCAGTTGTCGCAGAACATACAAATAAGAGGTAATGATGCCATAAATAAGCGAAAGTACAAATATTATTAATATTGATAATATTGATATTACAAAGGGAAATATTACATCGATTTTTGATATTTTTATAAAAATAAAGAAAATACATTTAACGATTTGGAACGACGTTGACACGGAAACTGTTTGGGTCGCTGTTGATGTTGACCGTGACTCTGTCGCTCCACGAGAACCCCATGCCTCCTCTGTCGTTCTGGCCAGGAATCTCAAATCGGTTAGCTTGAGGGAACCGGAGACGGATGAGACCGTGATCGTCTCGAGGTTGCCACTGGGTCTCCGTCAGAAGAACCATGTTTGGTTTGTATTGGTTCTTCAAGTCCCTCAGGGTACACGAGAACTCCTGGACACGCCTTGCGACTCCTCTGCAGTTCCACACCAGCAGTCGGACCTTTGGCAGGTTGGAGGTAGCCGAGTCATTCTGGGCATGCTCTGAGCCGTCATCGAGAGTTGATAGTAGGCGCCTTGCTCCACAGTTTGGCAAGTGGACTCCAAGTTGAACTCCTGAAGCCTCTCGGAGATGAAGAACATCACGGAGTTTGCCGATCCGTAGTAGGAGGTCCTCAGAGTTCCATGGTCTTCTAGGAAGAAGGTCTCTTCCATGGGAGTGATGAAGAATCGCGATGAGTAGAGCTCGTCGACGAAGACCAGACGCGACATTCTTTCGAGTTCGTTCGGAAGCTCCTCTGGACACTCGTTGACCATGCTGTACGCCAGACGGTTCCTTCTGCCTAGGTTGGCACCTTCGACGAAGAAGACTGAGGAAGGAGCAGGCATCGTGTTTTGACGTGTGGGGTTTTGTTTTTCGATCGTTGTGTTTTATTTGCCTGGATGTTTTGTTGCTTTTTAATGCTTTTGATGATTTACACATCACCGCTCCTTCTTTTATACTCTTATGGGGAGCGTGTTTATTGTTTTTGATTTTCAAGATTTTGCTTTTTGAATTTTACCGTTGCTTTCATTTATTGCTCGGTCACTTTACGCGTTTTTCGGACTACCGTGCCAGAGTTTTTCAGCCTTTTTCCTTCTCATGATTTTCTCTCGCTCTGGCTACTTTGTCGTTTCTTTTCATGGGTTTACTATACTTTTCTTGCATCTTTCATCACATGCATCCGTGACCGTTGAGGCTAGACGGATGGGACCACACCTCGAGTAGAGTGCATGTGCGACGAGGTCACAACTGTTCGGACATCGTGGAGAGATACGAGACGAGACAGACGTTTTTGGCTCATGCGGACAATTGTGAACAAGTGGGTAACGTGTCTTTCGAGGGACACAGGACGTGGTCGTGATCGTCACTGTTAGTTCCGTATGTCACGTATCTATATAAATATATAATAGTGGAACCCTTTCCGCTAAAAAATATAGAAGGCCACGTGGCAACTCTTACTCTTACACTCAGTATTTGAGTTGCATTTCTGACTAAAATTTAAATGACGTGGACCATAATTTTTATCCCTCAGAATTTATGAACAATTAAGCCTATTAATTCCATTCATGAACCATAATTCTTTTTGTAAAGGATTTGTGCACCTATTCCATCTTATTTTTCCAACCTGTTTTACTATTTTTGTTTCACCTCTTCTACCCCAATCTTTCTCTCAACTTTTCCTCTGTATTATCTTTCCCCTGCAAACGGAGAGCCAGTGGTTGCGGCGGCGGAAGCAGGCAATCTGATCAAATTTGAGCATGAGAGGTAGACCCAAAGCCACGACCCTTAACTGATGGCATTAACGTTTTCGGCTCACAGTCTCACGCAACTCTCACGTTCTTCTCCTCTTCTTCCTATTTATAACGCACCACCACTACTCCTACTAATCCTCCTCTTTTATGTTCATTATCCCCACTTCCCCGCTCTCTTTTTTATGGTAAGACTTACGAAATCTCATTTATTTAACCTCTATGATCCATTTGATTGGTTGTGATTGATTGTTAAAAAAATGCGCTCTTGATGTCGCCACTGCATACTGAGATTTTTTGTCAAATTTATGACTTTACTGGAGAAACCTAACAAAAAGAAACAATCTTGTAAGGTTAATAATTGGATTTGATGATCAAAATGTAAAACTATGGGTGGATGGAGTTCACAGAATCATTGTTCAATGTTCTTGAACATTTTATATTGGACTTCTATTTGTTTTTGTGTGTGTTGATATTGTAGTCCATGAGATTTCTATGAAGACTAATTTGGCTATTGTTGTTGTTATTCATGGTCAGAGGTGTGATTAATGGCGGCACTACGAACTTTCTGTTTGTCTCCGTGCCCAGAGCTAAGACAATTGGCTTTTCTAAACATTTCTCGACAAAGTTGTTTAGACCGAGTTTCATCCATGTCAAGCGTAAATCTCCTAGTGATCATATGAGGCAATTTCGTGCCTTTAAATGTTTTGCATTGAATAAATATGTTTCTCCTCTTGAATCGGAGGACATTGCCAAGAGGTGGACAACAGTCTCCATGCAGGAAGGAGGGCATGTTATGAAGTTCAAGATCACTGATTTTAAGATACTTGATCGTGTTATTAGTGGCCTGGTTGGAAAGGTATGAAGGACATGAATTTTGCTTATCACAAATGATCCCGATTGCTATTAGGATAGTCAGCATTTTCATATGGTACCGGCTATGGAGCTTAAAGCTGCTGAAATAGGCTTGGAGAGGAGTGAGTAATTGCGAGAGGTTTACAAGTCTCTTCTTGAAGATGAAATCGACCAACAGAGTAACAGGCCTTCTGTTGCTTTGTGTGTAGTGATATTGCAAATGCAGAGTGGTATTACTTGGTTTGCTTGCCCTTCGTATTCAAACTTGGTGAAGCGTACTTAATCTATCAGTTCTACACATCAGAAAAGTGCCCTTTTTGTTTTCTCTACAATATATCGATGTTGTTAAATGCAGTCTCACACTGAGATGATATGTTTCTTTAAACTTTGTTGTGCAGTTTGCCTGGAGGAGCTTTGGCAATTGAACAAACCATTTGGTTGTGCAATGCTCCATATGCAGACAGTGAGGTATTTAGTCTCTCTTTGCTTGCAAAGGTAGGCATTCTTCTGCTTATATCTCTCAGTGTAATGTTCATACTTATACATATATTACTAGATACGGTGAAAGGGAATTAACATCATTGTTTGTTTAAATTTGGACTCCACCACCCTTAGAGTGCAACTATTCAGGTAAAGTCAGATTGTCCAAACGCTAAGCACATACTTATATATTCCACTTTGTCCAAACGCTAAGCCCATACTTATATATTCGACTTTGTTGGAGTTTCAGTGCTTTCTAATCTTTTAGAAGCATACTAAATTTGTGGCCATGAGATCTCAGTGGAAAAATCGTCATGCGTTTTTTTCCTTTCAAAAACCTACTTCAAATCTTTATTGATTATAATCAACATTAAAATGACTATTACAGTGCTCTCCCGTTTTAGACGGATTTTTCTCTCTCGCCTAGGCTGAGACTCTATTCTCCTTTCTAAGGTTTTTTCTCCCTTTCTAGGGCTTCTCTACCCTTCTCATAGGGTCTCAATGGCGCAAGACGTTGGCTACGGGCGGGGAAAAGGTGCTAAATCCATTCATAATCCCACAGATCGCGAACTGGATTCAATCGTCTTTGACGAGGAAAACTCAGAATCGGAGCCTAGTGAGATCTCCCTGTGCTTGGTTGGGACACTATGGACGGAACGTCCTTTTAACGCCCAGGCTTTTATGCGAACCATGAAGCAGGTATGGAAACCTGCCCACGATCTTGATATCTCCCAACTGGACAAAAACTTGTGTTTCAATTCTATCACTGGTGTGATAAGGAGAGGGTTCGAGAACAGGAACCCTGGAATTTCGACATTCAGATAGTCCTCTTGAGTGAGATTCAAGGGCACGAACAACCTTCTGATGTGCAGATCTACCGAGCCCCTTTATGGGTTCGAGCCTATGACATCCCTCTTGCCTTCCGCAAGCAGCGATGTATTGAAGTGTTAGGCAATAAGGTGGGTTCTTTCGTTGAAGTGGATCAAGAGAGGGGTATAATGCAGGGGAAATTTGTGCGTTTTCGTACTATTATGGATGTAAGGCTCCCCTGTTACGAGGTACTCAAATCAGAACCAAGGAAGGGAAGGACGTTTGGATCTATTTCAAGTATGAGCGCCTCCCCTGGTTTTGTTATCACTGTGGGCGTATGGGTCATGTCGCAAAAGATTGCTCCTATGTTGATGATGATGACTTGCTCAACCCAGCTTTATATCAATATAGTGAAGAACTTCGAGCATCACCGTTGAGGAGGATGGGTATGCAACAACCCGCAAGACCTGTTTCTGATTTGGTACGAAGAAAACTGGTATTCAAGCCTAATGAGTCAAGGAGGGCTTCTCCTCGAACCAGTGAGCAGGGCGGTGAGAAGAGCGGTGAAGTAGGGGAGCACTCTCTGGGATCGTCGAATATCAAGGGAAGGGTGGATAACCAGATTGAAGTAGAATCCATCTCTTCAGGTTCGTATCCTATCAAAGCAATTCTCAAGGACCCCCTAGTTAGTCCGATGAGTAAGATTGTTTACCTGGTGCAATCTTTTGGTCTGGCTGATTCTAGAGAGGATATTGGAGGGGAACAATCTGCTGTTGACAATTCCCAACCTGCTGTCATTCTGCCAACACAGACCCTCCAGTCCACTGATCCCCGTCTGACTACACGTGGCCAGCCACCAAAAGCTCAGGTAACCTCAGCTCCTTCCATCACTTTGGCTCCTCATGAGATACCTGTTACTTTTGATGTTTCATTGGATGGGACTACTGCTGCAGCATCCAAGCAGCGTACCAAAAAGGGAAGGAAAGTTGGTACTAGTAGCCGCTTTAAACCACAAGAACACAGTCAAGTCTCAGCCTCTAGCAGTCAGCCAAAATCACAATCTCTCGCGCCTGCTATGTCTGATGCACCTAACCTGAGCAAAACTATAACTTGGAAGAGGCGGGGCAGAGAGAAGGCTAGGGAATAGAGTGCTCAAACTGTACACTTGGCCCTCAGTAAACGCAAAATGGACCTGATGGACATTGATGTGGAGCAGATCGAGACTGACGTGGCGGGGAAGAGGAGGAAGGGGATAGAAATGGTTGACGTTAAAGTTATTTCCATTGGACAGGCAGAGGCTGCCAAGGTGCAGTCCCGCCACTCCCAATGAGTTTACTATGCTAGAACTATCGTGGTTTAGGGGATCCATGAGCAGTCTCCTCCTTGTGCAAGCTGATTCAGCTTGAAAATCCTCTCCTAGTTTTCCTCTCTGAAACTAGATTAAAGAAGTTTGAAATGGAGAGAATTCATAGAAGACTAAGATGGGCAGGTTTGGTGGTTGTAGATTGCGAAGGGGAAGGAAAGCACTGAAGTGGAGGACTAGCTATATTATGGAGGGCAGAAGTGGACATCACTCTCAAATCTTTCAGTCTTCATCATATTGATGTAATGGTGGAGAAGTGGGGGGGTCAGGGGGCTTGGAGGTTCACGGGACTATATGGGTGGTCGGAAACTAGTGAGAAGTGGTGCACATGGGAGTTATGGAATAACTTGGGGGCAAACAACGTCAATCCTTGGCTCTGTGGGGGGGTATCAATGAAATCTTATACCAATGGGAGAAACGAGGGGGTGCCCCTGGCTCTTTCTCGGCTATGCAAGCTTTCCATGACACTCTTAGGAATCTACAACTTTTTGATTTGGGTTACCAGGGCTGTGATTTTACTTGGGCAAATGGTCATCAAGATCAACATTCCCACATTGAAGAGAGGATAGATAGAATGGTGGCCTCGGAGTCGTGGGCAGAACTGTTTCCCAATGTCTTAGTCAAACATCTACCCAGACAAGCATCTGATCATTCACCTTTAAAACTCATTCTTGACAAAGGGGATTTGATAAGGTTTTGGGGGCCAAAGATTTTTCATTTCGAGGCGGTCTGGCTAACAGATGAGGGCTGTGCAGATACTATCTCCCATGCTTGGAATAGTCCGGTTCCTGCATAACCTATTTCTGGAGTTAGTACTAAAATTCAGCAATGTGGTAAACAACTCATAGAATGGAGTAAGAGACACTTTTGTAATATCACCTCGACCATCAAGGAGAAACAGAAAAGTTGGAAGAGCTTAATTCTCTAGTCCAAACTGCTGAGATTGTTCAACAGTCCCGAATTTTAAACAAAGAAATTGAGGCTCTCACTATCAAGGAAGAGGTGTTATGGGCGCAGAGATCACGGGTGACATGGCTGCCTGATGGTGATAAAAATACAGGATACTTTTTTAATAAGGCAGATCAAAGGCGAAAATCTAATAGTATCCATGGAATTAACAAAAGCGGTGGCAGGAGTTTTTAATGATTTCTACACTGCTCTTTTTTATTCCACCGGTCCAACTCACATGGAGCCGGTTATTGATTGCATACCAGTCTGTATTTCGGAGGAGACGAGACAGATTCTTGATAAACCTTTTACACGCACGGAGATATATGAGGCATTACAGCAGATGCATCCTAACAAAGCACTGGGCCCGGATGGCATGCCTCCTCTCTTCTTCCAAAAGTTTTGGAATGTTATCCATGAGGATGTATGTTCAATGTTTTTGAGTGTACTAAACGAGGGAGCTGATCCTTCTCAATTCAACCATACCTTTGTTACTCTTATACCGAAAGTCAAGAATCCGATTGAGTGTAGCCAGTTTCGACCGATTAGCCTATGCAATGTTGTCTTCAAAATTATCACAAAGACTATTGCTAATCGGTTAAAGATAGTTTTACCGGAGATTGTTGGTGAGGAGAAAAGTGCTTTTGTCCCAGGGAGGTTGATTACAGATAATGCCCTGATTGCTTTCGAAACGTTTCATTACATGAAGAGAAAGCGAAAGGGGCGCAGAGGATATATGGGACTCAAGCTCGATATGAGCAAAGCGTATGATAGAGTAGAGTGGGATTTTTTAGAGGCATGTATGAATAAAATGGGCTTCAGTTCCTCATGGGTGAGAATGGTGATAAGGTGTGTTCAGACTGTGTCTTACTCTTTATTAATCAACAGAGTCCCCCAACAGACAATCCTTCCTAAGAGAGGACTAAGACAGGGTGACCCTCTCTCTCTTTATTTATTCTTACTATGTGCTGAGGGGCTATCTCACTTGATTAAGAAAGCAGTGGCCGAATCCAGAATCCATGGCCTGCAGATATGTAGAAACGCACCCCCAATTTCCCACCTTTTCTTTGCAAATGACAACATCTTGTTTGCCAGGGCTACTGTTAATGAAGCCCAAGAAAGTTAATCTAGATAAGTCAGAAGTGTTATTTAGCCAAAATGTGTCGCACCAGTAAATATCTCAGCTCCAAGGGGAGTTAGCTGTAACGGCTGTGGACACTTTTGATAGATATCTCGGTGTACCAGTGATAGTTGGACGTTCCAAGAAGCTTGTTTTTGCCACGATTCGAGATAGATTACTCAAAAAGATAGGACAGTGCAAGGGCGATTTCTTTCTGACGCGGGGAGGGATATTTTTGTCAAGGCTGTTGCACAAGCCGTCCCAAACTATATCATGAGCTGTTTCTATCTTCCTGATTCTATTTGTCATGAAATGGAAGTCTTGATCTGGAAATTCTGGTGGGGGGACATAAGTATGGGAAGCGAAAAGTGCACTGGTTGGCTTGGGAGAAAGTATGTAAGCGCAAGTCGGCAGGAGGACTCGGATTTCGAGCTTTGACTGAATTCAACATAGCCTTTCTGGCCAAACAAGGATGGCGGTTGTTTACAAATGAAAACTGTCTTCTTACCCGTATCCTCAAGGCCAGATATTTTCCTCGGACTGATTTTCTCCATGCAAAGGTGGGTTACAATCCTAGCTATACTTGGCGAAGTATCATGAAGGCGCAAGCGCTGCTCATCCAAGGAACTCGTTGGTTGATAGGCAATGGCCGAACTGTTAGAATATGGGGTGACAATTGGGTACCTAGGGAGCCAGATTTCCAGATTGCTTCCCTAATATCGATTCTGCCTCCGGATGCATGTGTGGCAGACCTTTTCACTGTTTCTGGAATGGACTGGAAGCGGGAGCTTGTTAATTCCATCTTCTCGCATGAAGAGGTTGCCTTGATAACAGGTATCCCCCTGAGCTCTAGATCCCCCCTGATCAACCTTTCTGGCATTTTAGTCCATCAGGTGAATATACAGTAAAAACTGGCTATCAATTATGCCTCTCCCTCCAAAAACCATATATCAGCTCTAGTTCCTCCCATAATCCCAGCTGCTCCAATCAATGGTGGAAAGCCCTTTGGAAGCTACCAATTCCACCAAAAATCCGCTCTTTTGCTTGGCAATTATGCACAGAAATTCTTCCTGTACGGGCAAATTTAGTTAAAAGAGCCATCCCGATTGATCCTATATGCACTCAGTGTCAGCAGGAGGCTGAAACGGCAATCCACATGCTGCAGAAGTGTAGATGGAGCAAGGATATCTGGTCTATTAGTCCCCTCCCCCGGGATATCTGTGATTATCAGGGCGACTCGGCTGCAGATTGGTTACAGGAGTTAAATGAGAAGCACGGTGTGGAGGTCCTCGGTCAGGTACTCTCTATTGCCTGGTCTGCATGGAAAGCTAGAAATTTGTTTGTCTTCCAATAGAAAAACACGCCTGCTACTCACTTAGTCCATAGGGCTCTGGACCTTTTGCGCTGCTATGCCAATGCTAATGCGCGGGAGCCCAACAGTAGGCCTGCCCAGATTCAGGAATTTTGGCAACCACCCCCAGCTAATCACTACAAGCTAAACACGGATGTAGCGTGCTTCACAAATGAAGGAACGGGTTTAGGCGTTGTTATCCGGAATTGGAGGGGCCAAGTCACTGGTTTGGGTGTTCAATTCCTCCCAATTTCCCTATCCCCTTTGGATGGTGAAATATATGCTGCACGTTTTGGTTTGAACTTGGCAAGGAACATGGGTGTGGAGAACCTGATCTTAGAAATGGATGCTTTGCAGGCCATCAAGGCTCTTCAGACGGACAGGACAGCTACAACCCCATCTGGTCTTCTTATTGATGACTTAAAACAGTCTTCTTTGCATTTTTCTTCTTTTAGCTCTGTTTACGTTTCACACAAATGTAATAAGGTTGCTCATAAAGCAAGCCATTTAGCCTTAGACTACAAACCTGAATGCTTTTGGAATGCTAATATTCCTGAAGATATCCAGCTTATTGCTTTAGCCGATGTAACTCCTATCAGTTTGAGTTAAGCAATAAAAGTATCTTTGATTCCTCAAAAAAAAAAAAAAAAAAATAATCAACATGAAAATCCTGTGTTAAAGGCAAATACAGAGGCCAGCTCAACAACTAGCTGTGTAGTATCATCTAGGAAGATAACTCTATCTATGGGAAAACTCAAACTCGAGGGCAGGTATTTCATTATGTACAACTCATCCAAAGAACAAAGCCAAGTTCTAAAACTAACTGAGTTTGGCTTCTTTTTTTTTTTCAGACAGACATGGTAGATTTTGAAGCCATAGTTAAGGATCCTAGCAGGTGATTTTATTGTTTCATATATTGTCATCGTGTCATTCTGTGGAACCATATAACTTATAGAGCGTTGTTTCAGAAACCTAAAAGTTATTCTCTTCTGTTATTTAGATACGTAGTTGTGTCCCTCATCAGTCTTCTGTGCAACGTCGAAGAACAAGAAGAGGAAGAGGAGAAAAGAGGAGAAAGAGAAAGTGATTGTTATAAAAACGGTTTCGTTTCTTTGTATGGAGAACCGATGACTGGGATGGCGACGAAGATTCTAGCGTACCGTACCAAATAAAGAAGATTGAACTTGAGATTATAGAACTCATTCACTAATGTGAAGGGGGTTATGATAGTCCCAACCTTTCTTTCTCAACCCATGTCCCCTGGTCTTCCAGGCGGACGACCAGTTGCCCGCCAATTTCCACCCTTTCCGACCACCTCAATACACCCAACAGCCAAAATCATCCCCAAACTAATCCCAACTCCTACCTTTATCTATACAACTTCCAGCGACTTCACCAAAACCCTTCCCAAACACTCAACCCACCTCCCGCCAAAGCAAGCCACTTCTCCAAGTGGAGTTGTAAGTTGATTGAACGAGCGATTGAGACTCGTCAGGTTGTTAGCATCTACCTGGAGAACTTTCCGGACCGTTGGGTGCCCATGGACATCCACTTGGTGATGAACAAATTTGTAGATGTGATGGACTTTTTTATCCCAAGAAAGACGTCTAGGGATGGCAAGCGTTTTGCCTTCGTACGTTTCAAAAACAATGTGGATATTCCATACATTCTGAATTGCATCAACTCGATGCATGTCGACGACATGAAACTTGTAGCCAGCATTGCCAAAGCACGCCATGAAGCAAGGAAGGAGAATGGGATTCGAAGCAGGCCTGTTCGTGGAGTTGGTAGCTCCGACCAAACGATTGATGACACGTCTTTTGCTGACAGTGTTCGTATTTCAAACAAAGTTGAACGAAACATGTCAATCAAAGGTGCAGCTCTTCCAGCGACCAAGTCTCATTCTGATTTCTTGCCGAAGGATAGTTTACCGTCTTGGCTGGAATGCTGCGCCCTTGGGGTTCTAAAGAAGCCAATGCCGTTCATGGATTTACGCAATTTATTTCCCTCTAAAGAAAGCTCGATGGTTAACATCATTCCCTTAGGGGGAGTGTCCTTCATATTCAGGTTTCAGTCTATAGCAGATAGAGATGTTTTGGTCAGTGACAAGCCTGAATGGTTTGAGTAACTGTTCAAAAATTTTAGACCTTTGGTGTGGCGGCGACGCTGCTGTTAACAGGTTGTGTTGGATATTGGTGAAAGGAACTCCTCCATTTGCATGGTCTTAGAATTTCTTTCAGCTCCTTGTGTCTGGTTTCGGTTCAATGGTGGATTGGAGCGCCGAGTCACGTAGCATGTCTCGCATGGATGTCGCAGAGATTTTGATTTTGACAGGTTCTAATACCTTCATTAGTAAAGAGATAGCAGTGAAGATTGGTGATAAAAGTTTTTCCATAGGGATCACAAAGTTGCAACACGACCCATTGGATTGGGAATGGTCTAAGGCTCCCACCCTTACGAGTCATCCCTCCTCCGACCTCGTCACGGCGGCCGACGACGGTCCTCAACAACACCAAGCTCATACCCCAACTTCCAATTCAAACAACCATCCACACTCCCCCTCACACAACCCAAGTCAGATTCCCATAGATCAAACGGCGTCCGAGGACCCGTTTAATTTGCGGCCAATCATCAATGGGCTATCCAGTCACGCGCAGTCACTTTCATACAGCCCCACAAAATTCTCGAAGTCGATCCCTTCTGAAGCGCCACTTTCCAAGTCCCAGGAACGTGCCCTGCAATCCTGCTGTGTAGCAAACTTTCCCCTGACAACACCTGACCAACAACCTCAATCTTTTTACCCTGACACCACTCACCCTATTGTCCATCAAGTCTTTGGACCTATGAACGGGCCTGAATCTAGTAGAAAAGCCCATTTTCTTAAGACTCCAATTGATGATCCTTACCCTTTAGTCCCCTATCAACCCACCCAGTCCAATAACAGTTCACAACCCAAACTCCCCCTCCCCTCCCCGTATTTACTCGTGCATATTGACAGTGCATCATCCTCTTGGAACCCAATTTCAGACAACATCTTCTCCCCTCTTAGTGTGTCTTATCCTCCTTTCTCAACTGATATAGACCACCCCCTTTTGACAAAGTCGTTGAACGACAAGTTATGGCAGTTCTCAAGAGCTTGGGCATTGGAAGAACGAAGAAGATCAAACACATCAACCCTAATGCAAGTGTAGTGTCTCTACCCACAAGCAAGCAGCTTGAATCTGATTCAGACATATGCAGAGTAAATCAGCGGGTTACTATGGCAACGAGATCCAGTTGCTCTCGTGCCAGCGGGACTGTGCCGGTTTCTTTCACTACAGTTGAAGTTCAAGAAACAAACCGCGTTAGAGACATCGTGGGTTGGAACAGAAGCAATAGAGAGGGGGAGACCGATGCTCTTATCGATGCCATGATCACCGGTCAAGCTTTCGACTGGGTGCAGTCGAGGGCTGCAGAGTAGGACGTCCTCTGCTAGATATGTGTTCTTCTCATTATTTATGATTAATTTGGTTTCATGGAACATAAGAGGAGTAAGTTCGTCTTCAAAATAGTCACAAGTGCGCAATTTAGTGTTTAGACAGAGGACCAATTTTGTTTTTTTTTAAGTGAAACTAAGTGCTCTAGTGTAGAACTTGTTTTCTGTCACAAGCTGTGGGGTAGGGGGCAAATTGATTTTGCTTCAGTAGATGCTGATGGCCATGCTGGTTGTTTAATCTTTATGTGGGACTGTAGTTTTTTTTAGGCTTGCCATGTTAGTGTCAGATCATTGTAGAAGGTTGCCTTGTGTTTAATAAGCAGAGGGTCACTATTTGTGGTGTGTATGGGGCTAATTCCCTGGACGGTCGTATCGAGATGTTCAAGGCTCTTGTTAATCTTAGACAAACCTTCTCGGCCCCGTGGTTGGTGTGTGGCGATTTTAATGAAACCTTGTCAGAGTTGGATCGTTAAAGCAGGAGAGTAGTTCATAGGGGTGCTACGGCTTTTGGTAGTTTCGTGCAGAGATGCAATTTAATTGAGTTGGAATTGGAGGATAGGCTTCTAACCTGGAGCAATTCTTTCGCCGCAAGTCACAAAGATAGAATTTTTGTAGAAGGGGAGTGGCTCATCTTGTTTCCCCATTTGAATCTCAAATCTGGTAGCAAGTTAGGGTCGGATCATTGTCCGTTATTTTTGCAACAAGGAAATGATGACTGGGGTAGGAAACCTTTTCGGTTTATATCTGCTTGGTAGGAATATCTAAACTTTCAAGAGACTATTACTGATATGTGGGAGATTGCTTGCACAACGTTCCCTGGAAGGTATAATCTTCTCAAGAAGCTTAGTCTGATGAGGAGGTTATTGGCTCGCTGGAACAAAGAAGTTTTTGGTAACGTCAATGGTAAAATTGTTGAGCTTGAAGACAAAATTGATGAGTATGATAAGGCGGCTGAAGTCAGGGATCTATCTCATAATGAATCTCGGGAGGTTTACGACCTGAAAGCTGAACTGGTTTCCAAGCGTAAGCAACTTGAGAATATGTGGAGGCAAAAGTTTAGAATCACTTGGTTTAAGCTTGGCAACAAAAACACCAGGTTCTTCCATGTTTCCGCAAGCATTCGCGAAAGGAAAAATAGTATTGATCACCTATGCATTCAACAAAGCATGGTTACAGAGCCAGCCAGTATTAAAGTTGAGACCAGAAAATTTTTTGCCAACCTCTAATTCTTGCCAAGCCCCTGTACGTCCTAGTATTGGTTATCTGGGTTTTCTAGAGCTGGACCCTGCTGATGCTAGTGGCCTTGAAAGGCCTTTTACTTTGGACGAACTAAAAAATGCTGTTTGGGCCTGCTGTAGTTCTAAGGCCCCTGGGCCGGACGACTTTAATTTTAGTTTCTATAAAAAATGTTAGCCTTCAATTAAAGATGATTTGCTTGATCTGATTCTGTACTTTCAGGAAAAAGCGAAGCTACCCAAAGGAGTGAACACAGTTTATATCACGCTTCTGCCTAAGAAGGTTGGTGCAGTTAGCTTGGAAGATTTCAGGCCTATCACACTTGTGAACGGGCTCTACATGATAACCTCGAAACTGCTTGCACTGAGAATAAAACAAGTGATTCACACAGTCATCGGACAACAACAGACTGGGTTCATGGAGGGTAGAAACATAATGGATGGAGCATTTTTAGCTGAAGAATTCGTCCACAGCATCAAGAGGAGTAAGAATAAAGTGATCCTATGGAAGTTGGATTTCAAAAAAGCTTACAACTCGGTGAACTGGGATTATTTGATGCAAGTCATGACAGCTATGGGATTTGGCAAGATGTGGAGATCATGGATATGAGAGTGTTTATCATCATCACGGCTCGCAGTCTTGGTTAATGGCTGCCCTACTGAGGAGTTTTCGATGGGTAGGGGACTCAAACTAGGTGATCCCCTCTCACCTTTTTTATTCAATATTGCAGCAGAAGGGTTGCCTTGCATTCTACAAAAGGCCTTGAGCATGCAGCTGATAAAAGAGGTCCCTGTACATGGTACTGCCGCAACCATTCTGCAGTATGCAGATGATACAATTCTTTTTTCACCCGCAGAAGCCCATGTGTTACTAAATCTCAAAAGGTGTCTGAGAGTGTTTGAGGCCCTGTCCGGTCTAAGCATCAATTTCCACAAGAGTAGCGTGATCGGTGTAAATATGAAGCAAAATGATGTCGTTGTCTTTGCCAATATGCTGCACAGTCGCCCTGAGAATTTTCCTTTTAGATATTTGGGTTTTCCACTTTGAGAAAACATGAGACATTTGGCAGCTTGGAAACCTGTTATTGACAAATTTAGCTCTCGATTCGCATCTTGGTAAGGTAAACACTTATCCGTTGGGGGAAGGGTGACTTTGATTAAGTCAGTTCTAAGTGGTCTTCCTGTGTATTTTATGTCCATGTTCCTTTTGCCTGTGGCGGTCGCAAAGAAGATTATTAGCATTCAAATGAACTTTTTCTGGAATGGTCTAAATGAATCCCGGAAGGCATGTTTAATCACATGGAGAAAAATTGCAATGCCAAAGGCTCTTGGAGGCGTAGGAATTGTTGATGTTGCTATCATGAATCAATGTTTAAAGAATGGCAGTCGCTTATTTTAAACAAGTGCGCTACAAGTGGCTGTGTTTTGACACCATCCTTCGATCTTTCTAAAGCATCCACAACATGGCATAGCATTGTCCTTGCTAGCAATGCCTCACGTGAATGTAGGACAGATTTATGGGATGGTTCCTTTATTGCAATCGGAGATGGTCTTGGAGCCAAATTTTGGGCAGAAAATTTGTCTGGTGCTGGGGTTTGTAGTGTTAAATACCCAAGAATCTTTTCTATGTCCTTGTGTAAAGACTCTTCAGTGGCTGATTGTTTGATGTCAATGGATGGACTTGCTTTTTGGCGGTCGTGTTGGAGAAGGACCTTGCATGATTGGGAAATGGAGGAGGTCAATCTTTTGGATGCTGACATTGAGAATATTAGATTGACCGAAGACAAATCAGATGAAAGATTCTGGCTTAATGATTCAAAAGGGTTATACTCTGTGAAAGCTGGAAGGACATTCATATACACCTCTCTAGGAATTCAAAGGTCCATCCCTTTACCTTGGCTATCCCTTTACCTTGGCTTGCCCTTGTTCCATATAAAGTTGAATGCTGGACTTGGCTAGCACTAAATCATGGTATTCCAACAAAAGATGTTTTGCGTCATCGTGGTAATGTATCCTTGGCCGATTCCATGTGTCCTTTGTTTTTCGACATATGGAGACAAGAGACCACCTCTTACTGTTTTTTCCATTCACATGGCGTATCTGGTCAAAATTGTGCCAATGGTGGGGTGTAGTGTGTTGCTTTCCTGAGTCCCTAGAGGTTTTCCTTCTATAATGGGCATTCATTTCCCTGTTTTCTTCCAGTAGATCTTCTTGGGTGATTTTCGGTTTTGCCACTTTATGGGGAATCTGGCTTGAGCGAAATAGAAGGATTTTTAACAACAAGCACACTCAGTTAGATAGCTTGGTGGACTCCATCATCGTGCATGGTACTACTTGGATCAAGGCCTTACACCCTGAGTTTCCTTACTCCGTTTCTCACGTGTTGTCAAATGCCGAATCAGTGAAGCAATGGAAGGGTTTCAGTAAGAACTTCAACATTCTAATTGGGGTGTGCAAATCGTCGGTACGGTACATTGATCGATCGGTATAGCTTTTCCGACAGCCTCAAATTCCGACCGATGCCGTGCCGTTTATTACATAATACCGATCGGCATGATACCGACGTCGGTTCGGTCGGATAATATACCGGCAGATACTATTTGATACCCAATTTACTCTCTTCAATAGAAGAAAGAGGAGAAGAAATCTTGGGGAAAAAAACAAGGAAAGAAGTTGATTCACGACAGCCAGCTTGTGTCTCTGTATAATTCAATAACTCAAAAAGAAAATCCAACCAAAATCATTATGCTGATATCCAAAAAGACTAAAAAATCAAATATTCTAACACCACAAAAATTAAAAAATCAAACCCCCAACAACCCAGATGAAGCAATGAAGGAGAGGAAAAAAGATAGAGGCTAGGGGAAGAGAAAAGGGATAGAGCAAAACCCAGATGAAGCAGTGAAGGAGAAGAAAAAAGATAGAGGCTAGGGGAAGAGAAAAGGGACAGAGCAAAGGGAGGGTGGAGTGACGTAAAGGCTGGAGTGGCATGAAAGGAGAGAGAAGAGCAAAGAGAGATGGGCTTGGTAGTGATGGCGTCCGCGGCGGAGGCGGCGTGCTTGGCTGTGTGCGGCTGCAAGTTTGGGGAGAGGGAGGAGAGTGAGTTTAATGAAAATGAGGAGGTGAGTTAGGGTTATGATTTTAGGGTTGGATTTAACGTTTTTGGGCTTGTGTTTTAGGAATAGATTGGGTTGGGTTGGGTAATTAGTTTTGGGCTTTGTCGGTATCGGCCTGTGCCGAAAACCGACGGTACAACCCTCGTCATACCGACTAATTTCATTCATTTAAACGGTATGGTACGGCTCATACCGATGACCCTATGCACTCATATTTCGAGTCGATACCGCCGGTATTGGGTCGGTATCGGCTCGGTTGGTTCGCTACGGGAAATCTGCTCTCCCCTACATTCTAAGCTGTCTGGGCTGATTGCCGTGTTATCTTTTGTGGTTGTAATCAGGTAGCTCAATGTATTTCATGAGAGACATGAGTCTGTAATTTCTCTTTTGTAACATTTTTAGCACCAGTACATAAATAAAGATCATCGTTAGCATAAAAAAAAAAAAACTCATTCACTAATGTGATTTTTTTATTGTATTTGATTAGAAAGGGTGAAATTGACAATTTCAAAAGCCGATTATCAAAAGAGTTTGTTTCTTTTTTTTCGAGATATTCACTATTTCAGTAGCGGTCGTATGACTAAATTCAATGTAATTTTTGCGAATCAATATGGAAGTACCATTACAAGTTCAATGTTGTTTTTGCGAATCAATATGGAAGTATCATTACAAGTATGGCCTTGCTGGAATTAACCATATCTATCTTACATGGAAAAGATTGAACTCAAATTGGTCCCTCTTCCCCATCATAAGTAGGATTGATTACAATTGAATCGTCATAATCCTTACAACATTACAATCAACAATATTATTATTTTATCCAAAATAGACAATATTTTTAAAACATGAAAAATATTATTTTATTTTTTCCTTGCGCCAAACCTCTCTTATAATAGACGTACTTACTAATTCATAAATTTTAGTTATTATGTATGAAAATTAAAAATAAATTTAAACGTATATATTGAATTTGTACGATGTATTTTGACTATTTACGAAACCTAATTATTAGGTTTGACAACAAAAACCAATGATAAATATATACAACAAGTTCATATAATACAATTGAAACAACCCGACCCAAATTTACCCAACATACAGTAATTACCAACAACAGTGCCGACACATGGCACAAACTGTGTAATACAACAGAAAATCGGCCCATCGGCCCAACAACAATAGCATAACACCCGGTTTCAGAAATCTCAATAACAACAGCACAGCGGAAGCATTTTTTTTTTTTAATTCAATGACGACATATGCAAAGCCCGATGCAACTAATGGATCCGAGTCCTGCCCGAGGGTACACTGCAGCCGCCGAAATGCAATCCTAACCTAACCTGCAAGGACTGTGTGAGGGGTGAGACCAACCACTGTCTCACCGATAAATAAATAAACCGCAGTATACAAGCAACCGTATATACACCAAAGCCAACACAGTACAATAGAGGTACAACAAGCACAACATAGCATCGGAATCAGACAACATACCGGACCCTACTAAACAACTGACATCACACCGTTAAGCTAGTCCTCTAAACTCACTGACAATCGACGACTGACTATCCAATTTTATTATTAGGGCCCTTGCCACATGATAAGTATTGGCCGTGCCTGGTAGCCAGGTTAGCTAACCCCAGGGTGCTCCCTGCTAAATATCACAAATCATATCACAAATAACCGAGTACCGCAGTCCTCGGTGGAAGTCCCGCAATCCTTCCTATAACAAATCGACTGAGTCCCGCAGTCCTCAGCCGGGAGTCCCGCAGTCCTCCCTATCATATCACAATCACAAGGTGACTACCATCTGGCCGTACCAATACCTGTCATGTGACAATCTAGATGTCTAGATGATATTACCACTGTTTATTATTATTTCTTATTCCACTATCCAATAGTAATTCATCATACTCACTTTCGCGTGCAGGCTCTCAGCCTCAGAGCTCTTCTGGGAATCCAACGTCACAATACTGGGTCACTGCCATTGACCGATCAAATACCACATATCTCATACGAACAACACGATAATCATATCAGCATCACAAAGCACAACAGCTAATCCACAGTAGTCATCAAGCATATAACAATAATCACAACAGTAGCCAGCAATAACATGATAGGTACGCAAGATAACATATAAGCTATAAACAAACAAACAACCGGGGTATCACGGGCAGCATACCGAAGTTTATAAGTTTATATCCTCACCTGGTATGTCTCTGAAATCGGCACATAATCCATATGGCTTTATCTTTCCCTATATCATATCAACACGTATAATCACAAATAATGCACATCAAAGAATGCAATGCATGAGATTAATTATTATCCTGCTTATCCACGGTTAATCATCGTTATCATCGTTTCGGAACCGTTTCCATTAAACATCGCTTTTACGGTTGTAGGGTATTTATAATTCATAGAATAATCATAGTCGGAACACAATATAAAATAAATGGTATTTCATAAAATAATTATTCTCGATAAAAGTAATAGTAATTATATGTATATATTTAGTAACCAAGGTTTATAAAATAGTGAAGATAATTAAATATATAAATAATGTACCAAACAACAAATTCGATAATAAAACCGTATAAATAAAATAGTACCATTGATAATAAGTTAGCTTAGCCGATCGTATCGTATAAAACAGTTATAACGTAATGTTGTAGGAAATGATATTTATAATTACATATGAACTTATATAATCGATAATCATACATTTGATAAGGGTAATAACAATACTATAGCTCATGTAATACTATAATAGGGTAAAACTCGTATATGATATAGTAGGGTTAGTATAGCTTATAATGATTAAATCGATAAATATAATCGGTATTAAAATAATGTAACGGATGTATATTATTTAATCACAACAGTAATACAATTATTATGTTTTAACAATATACATCCAATATATAGTAATATTTATATTGTTAAGTAATAGGCCATCAGATAGCATAGCAAATTAACCAAGCATAGTATAATCATAAAATAAATTATGCAGGTTATATTTATTATATTTATGGATACATAGTTAAATCCAAAAATAGTGTTGTTTTTAATCCGTAGTTTAAGTCATTAACCACTTAATTATATATTTCGTCCACATATTTTGCTTATCCAACGATTTCGTTATTAGGTCCGTCAAACGCATGTATGTCACGGGAACATGGGCCTCCGCACGTTCGGCCCGTTTTCGAGTCCGTTGTGCAAACCGAGCCCAAACCCGAGCTCATGGTATAAACGAGTCCAAGGAATTACCGAAGCAACCCGTCCACCGAGTTCCGCTTCTTGAGGAACGCACTGTTCACACCGGAGTTGCCCGGGTCTCGCCAGAAAATTCCCGGGACACCGGAAGCTCGTCAGATTCTGGCCGGTACAGTTCACGGCAGCAAAATACCCCAGAAATCCAGCACGCCGTCAATCATCAACGCAGCAATTATCCGTGAGCAGTAACTCCACTGCCCGTTGGACCTCATCGCCAACAGCATCACAAAACCCTCCAACATCCACCCACCATCTACGGCCAGCGCCTCCGTGGAAGAACCCACAACCGGTCATCAACAGGACACCGACGTTCACAGCCATCACCACCCATGTCCATAGTAGTAGCATCAAGGTCATAACCACACACACCCACCTCGACAACGCCCAAACACAACCCCCACAATCAAAGGTAACCCGATTCAATCGTCACAGAGCCACATAGCCACGAGATCGGCGACGACAGGTGATGGATCAGTGGCGAGGCAGAGACGTAGGAACAGGAAAAAGGGAGAGAGGGAAGACGACGGCGCTCTGTGTACGGCGGCGACTGGCAGAGGAAAGGGATGGGAGATCGTCTCCTGGCACGGTGGAGGCTTGAGCGCTGTCCCGGCGGTGTTTTCGAGCTCGTCGTAGCGCCGGCGAACACGAGCACCAAGGAGAGGAGGACGGCGACGTTTGCAGTACGAAGGGGAGCGGCGAGGTGGAAGGCGCAAAGGGAGAAGGCGACGGCGTGCTCTGCTCTTCTCGGTGGTGTCGGCCCGGCCCTTCAGTGGTGGCGATGTCGAGTTTGCAGGTGTCGGTAGCCGCGATTGGTGAGGGGGAGAGGGACGGCGGCGGGTCTCCTTATCTGGTCGACGGCGCGGCTGGGCTCGTCGGCCTGTAGCGACAGAAACCGAGGCGGAGCAAGGAGGAAGGCTAGAGGGAAGGAGGCAGAGAGGTGGTGGTGGCCTGCGCGTGGTGGTTCGGTGGCGGTGGTCTCGGGGAAGAAGGAAGGGGAGGAGATGGCGGTGATGGTTTTCAGGTCAGAAGGAGATGGAAGGAAAAGCAGGGTGAGGGCAGTGGTGTGGATGAGGGAAGAAGATGTGTGTGGTGTCAGGAAGGAAGGAGAAGAAAAAAGGGAAAGAGGGGAGGAAGGAGACGAGATAGGTGGGGAAGGTTCGGAGGAAAATGAGAAAAAGAGAAAGTGAGAAAAGAGAGGAGAAAAGGATGGTTGTCGGCAATAATTTTGCCCAGCCGACAGTGAAACGACGTAGTTTTGATCGTCCCAAGCTACAGTAAACAGTCCACAATCACACCTAAACTTAGCCTTTGTATTATAAGTATGTATATACATAATTTAAGAAATATATTAACAATAATTAGATTCTTTTATAAAATTCTAAAATAGATTTGCAAAACTCATTGACCCGATGTAGTGGAAATGGAGGATAGATTTTCTTCCAAAAATGTGATTGGTGAATTTTTTTGAAAGTTAGATAAATGAAAACTTAAATGAAAATTATCAAAGATTTTTATTGAAAATTTAATTTAATAAATTATTGGAGTATAGGTAACTAAATGCCTTAAAAATAATAATAATGATAAACAACAACAATAATAATAATAATATTAATAGTTTTGAGAGTAGTAAAATTAATAGTGAAAATATTGAAAATTGACTAGGATTGGTAAAATTCTTAATTAACCGCGATAAAATTTTATTAACCTCCGTAAAAGTAAAAAAAAAGTTTGGTAAAAATCGTGAAAATTTTACCCGGATCGTTACATTCTACCCTCCTTAAAGGAATTTCGTCCCCGAAATTCACACCGTAATCCACCCAATCCCAGAAACCTCCATATATAATTATCATGATATCAATCCTTCCACAATTCATCAAATCTATAGACTCCAAATTATCTCCCATCAATCATAACTAAATTCATCAATCATAATTAAATTCCTCAAATATATTTTGATTACATCTCCTAAAACATGTTGATCAATACTCCAAAATTTATTACTAACATAATCATCCATCAAATATTATATTTCTCTTCTAAATCCACCGAAACTAGCAAAGATCATAACTTCGGTTATAACTCTTTAAACAATACCTCAAATCATCAAATCATCAAACTCTTTTTTTTTTTAAGATTGAATCACCAAAATCATCAAATCATCGAACCCTCTTCTTTTTTTTTTTTTTGAAAAGATCAAATCACCTCTGACATCAAGAATTCCATGAACACTAATTCAATCCTCAACTCAAGTTATCACATCACAAACAACTTTAGTATCCAAAAATCTTCAAATCAACAACCCATTTCTTAAAAAGAAAATCGAATCATCTCCAAAATCACAGAATTTCCAAGAATATCAATCCAATCCTCAACTCAAATTATCACGTCATAACAAAGCGGTACCCAAAAAAGTCATCACTTATCACGTCATAATCAAAATAGTATTCAAAAATCATTATTTCCTACTTCCTCAAGGTCATATAATATCATACCATCATTTAAAGATATAACAACCAAAACCCACAATTAAATCTTACTTGTTCTGTCTAAACTTTCGGTGCACGAGTATAACCAGGTGGACTTCTTGCCTTCTCATGGTCCCTTTATCTCACTGTTCTTCCCGGGAAACGGCCATGTTTGAACTTTATAATAAAATCTTTAAAAGCGTTTCATCATCAAAATCATAAAACTTCCAAAACAGCGGTTACGTCTCATAAACATATTCAACCCACAGCCTAAGCTGTAAATGTCATTTTATCAAAACTCATCATTTAGAAACTTATCTTTCCAAGACTTCGGATCAACAAATCAACAGTTTAGTAATGTATTGAAAATACGGGTAACTTGTAGTCCAACTGTATTTATGAGAAAATATACTCACATGTGAATGTTCTGCAGCAAGCTGGCGTCCCTCGACTGGATCCATTATGCACTAACAATATGAATATGCATGCAATCATGTTAATCATGTGGAGCGAGCTATGCATAACAAACAAGCACAATAAACACCCAAGGACCTACCCCCCGCTCTGCTACCAAAATGAAACAACCCGACCCAAATTTACCCAACATACAGTAATTACCAACAACAGTGCCGACACGTGGCACAAACTGTGTAATACAACAGAAAATCGGCCCATCGGCCCAACAACAATAGCATAACACCCGGTTTCGGAAATCTCAATAACAACAGCACAGCAGAAGCATTTTTTTTTTTAATTCAATGACGACATATGCAAGGCCCGATGCAACTAATGGATCCGAGTCCTGCCCGAGGGTACACTGCAGCCGCCGAAATGCAATCCTAACCTAACCTGCAAGGACTGTGTGAGGGGTGAGACCAACCACTGTATCACCGATAAACAAATAAACCGCAGTATACAAGCAACCGTATATACACCAAAGCCAACAAAGTACAATAGAGGTACAACAAGCACAACATAGCATCGGAATCAGACAACATACCGGACCCTACTAAACAACTGACATCACACCGTTAAGCAAGTCCTCTAAACTCACTGACAACCGACGACTGACTATCCAATTTTATTATTAGGGCCCTTGCCACATGATAAGTATTGGCCGTGCCTGGTAGCCAGGTTAGCTAACCCCAGGGTGCTCTCCGCTAAATATCACAAATCATATCACAAATAACCGAGTCCCGCAGTCCTCGGCGGAAGTCCGCAGTCCTTCCTATAACAAATCAACTGAGTCCCGCAGTCCTCAGCCGGGAGTCCCGCAGTCCTCCCTATCATATCACAATCACAAGGTGACTACCATCTGGCCGTACCAATACTTGTCACGTGACAATCTAGATGTCTAGATGATATTACCACTATTTATTATTATTTCTTATTCCACTATCCAACAATAATTCATCATATCACTTTCCCGAGCAGGCTCTCAGCCTTACAGCTCTTCTGGGAATCCAACGTCACAATACTAGGTCACTGCCATTGACCGATCAAATACCACATATCTCATACGAACAACACGATAATCATATCAGCATCACAAAGCACAACAGCTAATCCACAGTAGTCATCAAGCATATAACAATAATCACAACAGTAGCCAGCAATAACATGACAGGTACGCAAGATAACATATAAACTATAAACAAACAAACAACCGGGGTATCACGGGCAGCATACCGAAGTTTATAAGTTTATATCCTCACCTGGTATGTCTCTGAAATGGGCACATTATCCATATGGCTTTATCTGTCCCTATATCATATCAACACGTATAATCACAAATAATGCACATCAAAGAATGCAATGCATGATTTTAATTATTATCCTGCTTATCCATGGTTAATCATCGTTATCATCGTTTCGGAACCGTTTCCATTAAACATCCCTTTTACGGCTGCAAGGTATTTATAATTCATAGAATAATCATAGTCGGAATACAATATAAAATAAATGGTATTTCATAAAATAATTATTCTCGATAAAAGTAATAGTAATTATATGTATATATTTAGTAACCCAGGTTTATAAAGTAGTGAAGATAATTAAATACATAAATAATGTACCAAACAATAAATTCGATAATAAAACCGTATAAATAAAATAGTACCATTGATAATAAGTTAGCTTAGCCGATCGTATCGTATAAAACAGTTATAACGTAATGTTGTAGGAAATGATATTTATAATTACATATGAACTTATATAATCGATAATCATACATTTGATAAGTGTAATAGCAATACTATAGCTCATGTCATAGTATAATAGGGTAAAACTCGTACATGATATAATAGGGTTAGTATAGCTTATAATGATTAAATCGATAAATATAATCGGTATTAAAATAATGTAACAGATGTATATTATTTAATCACAACAGTAATACAATTATTACGTTTTAACAATATACATCCAATATATAGTAGTATTTATACTGTTAAGTAATAGGCCATCAGATAGCATAGCAAATTAACCAAGCATAGTATGATCGTAAAATAAATTATGCAGGTTATATTTATTATATTTATGGATACATAGTTAAATCCAAAAATAGTGTTGTTTTTAATCCGTAGTTTAAGTCATTAACCACTTAATTATATATTACGTCCACATATTTTGCTTATCCAACGATTTCGTTATTAGGTCCGTCAAACGCATGTATGTCACGGGAACATGGGCCTCCGCACGTTCGGCCCGTTTTCGAGTCCGTTGTGCAAACCGAGCCCAAACCCGAGCTCATGGTATAAACGAGTCCAAGGAATTACCGAAGCAACCCGTCCACCGAGTTCCGCTTCTTGAGGAACGCACTATTCACACCGGAGTTGCCCGGGTCTCGCTGGAAAATTCCTGGGACACCGAAAGCTCGTTGGGTTCCGGCCGGTACTGTTCACGGCAGCAAAATACCCCAGAAATCCAGCACGCCGTCCATCATCAACGCAGCAATTATCCGTGAGCAGTAACTCCACTGCCCGTTGGACCTCGTCGCCAACAGCATCACAAAACCCACCAACATCCACCCATCATCCACGGCCAGCGCCTCCGTGGAAGAACGCACAACCGGTCATCTACAGGACACCGACGTTCACAGCCATCACCACCCATGTCCACAGTAGCATCATCAAGGCCTTAACCACACACACTAACCTCGACAACGCCCAAACACAACCCCCACAATCAAAGGTGACCCGATTCAATCGTTATAGAGCCACATAGCTACGAGATCGGCGACGACAGGTGACGGATCAGTGGCGAGGCAGAGACGCAGGAACAGGAAAAAGGGAGAGAGGGAAGACGACGGTGCTCTGTGTACGGCGGCGACTGGCAGAGGAGAGGGAGGGGAGAACGTCTCCTGGCACGGTGGAGGCTTGAGTGCTGTCCCGGCGGTGATTTCGAGCTCGTCGTGGCGCCGGCGAACACGAGCACCAAGGGGAGGAGGACGGCGACGTTTGCAGTGCGAAGGGGACCGGCGAGGTGGAAGACGCAAAGGGAGAAGGCGACGGCGTGCTCTGCTCTTCTCGGTGGTGTTGGCCCGGCCCTTCTGTGGCGGCAATGTCGAGTTTGCAGGTGTCGGCAGCCGGGATTGGTGAGGGGGAGAGGGACGGTGGCGGGTCTCCTTGTCTGGTCGACGGCGCGGCTGGGCTCGTCGTCCTGTAGCGACATAAATCGAGGCGGAGCAAGGAGGAAGGCTAGAGGGAAGGAGGCAGAGAGGTGGTGGTGGCGTGCGCGTGGTGGTTCGGTGGCGGTGGTCTCGGGGAAGAAGGAAGGGGAGGAGATGGCGGTGATGGTTTTCAGGTCAGAAGGAGATGGAAGGAAAAGCAGGGTGAGGGCAGTGGTGTGGATGAGAGAAGAAGATGTGTGTGGTGTCAGGAAGGAAGGAGAAGAAAAAAGGGAAAGAGGGGAGGAAGGAGACGAGATAGGTGGGGAAGGTTTGGAGGAAAATGAGAAAAAGAGAAAGTGAGAAAATAGAGGAGAAAAGGATGGTTGTCGGCAATAATTTTGCCCAGCCGACAGTTAAACGACGTAGTTTCGATCGTCCCAAGCTACAGTAAACAGTCCACAATCACACCTAAACTTAGCCTTTGTATTATAAGTATGTATATACATAATTTAAGAAATATATTAACAATAATTAGATTCTTTTATAAAATTCTAAAATAGATTTGCAAAACTCATTTACCAGATGTAATGGAAATGGAGGATAGATTTTCTTCCAAAAATGTGATTGGTAAATTTGTTTGAAAGTTAGATAAATGAAAACTTAAATGAAAATTATCAAAGATTTTCATTGAAAATTTAATTTAATAAATTATTGGAGTATAGGTAATTAAATACCTTAAAAATAATAATAATGATAAAAAACAACAATAATAATAATATTAATAATTTTGAGAGTAGTAAAATTAATAGTGAAAATAATGAAAATTGACTCGGATTGGTAAAATTCTTAATTAACCGCGATTAAATTTTATTAACCACCGTAAAAGTAAAAATTTTTTTTTGTAAAAATCATAAAAATTTTATCCGGGTCGTTACAACAATCTTTACAATGTCTTTAATCTTCATACAATCGAATCCCATATGTACTAATTAATTTTACAAACATAATTATCAATACGTATATTCTAAAGATTATGTTTAAGAATAGAAACTAGCTGAAAATGTATATGTTAAATTTATACCATGTGGCTGAGCTATTTATGGGAATTACTTATAATTTTTGGAAACCTAAATTTATAATAAATATATATAACCGAGTGCATAGTTTACATATAATTTAGTTATTACGGCTAGAAAACATATTTAATAGGTTTGAAAACCAGAATGAATAATAAATATATACAACTCAATATATAGAATTTTATTTATTAGGTTAAAAATTGAAAATGTACATATTAAATTTATATAATGTACTATTTAAAGGACTTACTTCTCAGGCACGAAAGCCAAAATCAACAATAAATATATACAATTCAATGTATAGAATTTTATCCTTACATTATACGTATACAATGGAACTGAAAAGTCTACTTAATAAATTTATAAACATACTCATCACTACGTATAATTTTATCACAATTTTATAAATCTACTTATAAATGCATCTATTAATTTGTACAATGCATCCGGACTATTTAGAAAACCTATTTATAAGGTTTTAAAAACTGGAATGAACAATAAATATATACAACCTAATGTACAGAATTTTATTTATTAGGTTTAAAAATTGAAACTAACTATAAATATATATATTAAATTTATACAATATGCTTGTACTATTTGTGGGACCTACTTATTAGGCTCGGAAGCCAAAATTAATAATAAATATATACAGATCAATGCATAGAATTTTATCCTCACATTATCTATATACATTTGAATCCTAGATGTACTTAATAATTTTATAAACCTAATTATCAATATGTTTTTGTTAAGATTACTTTCAAGAATTGAAACTAACTAAAAATGTAAGTATTAAATTTGTACCATATGGTTGGGCTATTTATGAGAGTTACTTATAATGTTTCAAAACCTAAATTTATAATAAATTTTTACCTTTTTTCCAATAACTATAATTTATTTATTAGGGTTAGAAAACATATTTAATAGGTTTGAAAACCAGAATGAATAATAGATATAATAAAATTTATTTATTAGGTTTACAATCAAAACTAAGTATAAATGTATATATTAAATTTATAAAATGTGCCTTGACTATTTAAAGGACCTACTTATTACGTCCAAAAGCCAAAATCAACAATAAATATATATAATTCAATGTATAGAATTTTATGCTTGCATTGTATGTATACAATGGAACCCAAAATCTACTTATTAAATTTATAAACCTGCACATCAATACTTATAATTTTATCATAATTTTACAAATCTACTTATAAATGTATCTCTTAAATTTATACAATGCGTCTAGACTATCCAGAAAACCCATTTAATAGGTTTTGAAAACCGGAATGAATAATAAATATATACAAACCAATGCATAGAATTTTATTTATTAGGTTTAAAAAACAAAACTAACTAATTATATCTATATCTATAAATTTAATTTGTACACTGTGTCTGGACTATTTACGGTACCTATACTTATTAGGCTCGAAAGCCAAAATGAATAATAAATATATACAACTCAATTCATAAAATTTTATCCTCACATTATCTTTATACAATTGAATTCCAAATATATACTTATGAATTTTATAAACCTTATTATCAATATATTTATTTTAAAATTACATTTAAGAATCGAAACTAACTAAAAGTACATATATATATATATATATGTATTTTAAATTTTTACCATGTGGTTGAACTAGAGTCCCTCCTTGAGTCGGAATGCTACATGAAGAACATAAGCCAGATAAAGGAATGGGAATTGTTTCCAGAGAAATTCGGATATAAAGGAAAGGTCAAACTCTTGGAATGAGGGTATCCATTCTTGTGGGATTTGATACAGCGTATGCAATAACATTAAGAAGATGAAAAATCAGCCAAAATTTCCCAATTTGCTGAGGACAAGTATCCCCAGAAGTTGTCGGAATTATTTTTAATAATGTATTGGCTACAATTGAGAAGGTTTTATCCATAAAATTTCCAACTATCCGAGGTCAGTTTTTTGAACTTTCTTTAATATATATAAAACCAAAGGCATAATTTACATACAACCAAATCTAATTATTAAAAAAAACATTCGAAACCCATAATAAAGCTAGCCCGTGTGATCACACGGGTAGAGTACTAGTTATATTATTAGTATTGAGAAACTTTGTGACAACTAAAGTCAGAAGCAAGCTACCTAGTGGCACTTAGAAATAAATGCTTTTTTTAGGAAGAAAAATAAAACAATTAAATGACGAAGAATAATTTATGGTGGAAAAAACTTGCTTTGATTTTAAGGAAGAAGAAATTTAGTAATTAATTTGGAGGAACTATCGCGAATACGTGATCCTTTGTCTATTTCCTTCTATATAAGGTACCACCGCAAATATGAGTCGCACAATTGAGAATTCGCATACAAAATATACTCTAATTGCAAGTTAGGAGCGATATGGTAAGACAACGACACTGATAGTGAATTTGAACAGAAAAGTTTAAATTAAATGCTTGGCCAACTTTATCTTCTTTTTCTTTCCTATCTTAAGAAACTAAAGATACGTCTATAATCAGGCCACTAATTGGAAAGCTGATCAAAACTTTATTCTATTACTATATACTATCGATATATTTCACAATTAATTTCTAGCTCCTCGCTGCCATGGCCATTAATAATGACTATTTTGGTTTTTTTGTCCTCGAGATCTAGTGGTTGAAAGCACTGCCTTCTTCCCTCACTGCAACCATATCGTTTCGAGAATGTCGTGCTTTACTTGGCCTCATGACCATCTTAGCTTGCTCCACTGAGCTGCTTTCCAATTTCCGTCATTGACAAGTTAACAAGTAAAATGTTAAAGAAACCTCACGCATCCTGACCTCACTGCCATTATTTATTTCGGCCACCAAATGGCCTTCCTTGCGAGATCGATAGTTAGTTATGCCAAGAGTATTATTGTTGAGTTTCTTCCATACAGGTTTTTTCTCGTCATTAGGTGTAATAACACAACACTACTGGATAGATTGATATTATGGGGAATCCTGACGACACAAAACAGCTTCATGTAGTCATGTACCCATGGATTGCCTACGGCCATTTGATCCCTTACCTCCACCTCTCAAACAAGTTGGCAGAGAGAGGAGTCAGGGTTTCTTTCTTATTGCCAAAGTCAGCTCAAGCCAGGCTAGATAAAGACAACAAATATCCACACCTCATCCGCTTCTTTCCGGTGACCATACCTCACGTAGATGGCCTCCCTCCCGGCGCAGAGACCAACTCCGATGTACCAGCCCACCTCGTCAATCACCTCTTCCATGCATTTGACAAGACCAAACCCCAAGTGCAGTCTTATCTAAACGATCTCAAGCCTGACTTGGTGTTCTACGATACAGCCTACTGGATTCCTGCTCTGAGTCGGGGCAGGATTGATGGGTTCAAGTCCGTAAACTACACCATAGTGCATCCAATCGCAATAGCTTTCTATCTAACTCCTTCCCGGGAGTTGGAAAAGGAGATGGACGACTCAGTCGAAGCATTAATAAAGCCCCCTCCAGGTTTCCCTTCTCCCGCCATTCGCTTGAAGCGCCATGAAGCACAGAGCTTTGTGACGCCTTTGTTTTCGAAGTGTGGCCAATTGACCTTCTATGATTGGGCAACCACAACCTACAGGGAGGCTGATGCCGTGGCCTTCAGGAGTTATAGGGAAATACATGGACCTCTTTGTGATTACATAGCGCAGGAGTATGCAAAACCCATGTCGCTGACAGGCCCACTCTTGCCTAAAGCACCACCTGAAGAATCATCGCTAGATGGTGAGAAATGGGTTATAAGTTGGCTGAACAAGTTTGAGGCAGGTTCTGTAGTTTTCTGCGGATTTGGCAGCCAAACCACAGTAGATAAAGACCAGTTTCAAGAACTGGTTCTAGGGTTTGAGTTAACTGGTATGCCGTTTCTGGTTGCGATGAAACCACCGCATGGATGCGCTACAGTGGAAGAGGCGTTGCCGGAGGGGTTTGAGGAGAGGGTTGAAGGGAGAGGGATGGTGTATGGAGGATGGGTGCCTCAGCTTCAGATATTACAACACCCATCTACTGGGTGTTTTGTGAGTCATTGTGGAGGTGGTGCAATGTGGGAGTCTCTGGCCAGCGACTGCCAGATTGTCCTGATTCCTTTCACGTTCGAACAAACTCTGGGTGCTAGGTTCATGGTTGAAGAGCTTAAAGTTGCTGTTGAAGTGGAGACAGAGGAGAGCATGTGGATTTCTAAGCAAAGCTTGAGCAATGCCGTTAAGGTGGTGATGGATAGAGGTGGTGCTGTGGCTGGTGAATTGAAGAGGAACCATGCAAAGTTGAAGGCATTGCTCTCCAGCAAGGATACAGAAGAGACTTACGTGGACAATTTCATTCGAGATCTGCAAGTTCTCCTGCAATCTTACTAAGATCTAGAATGTGCAATTAATTGATGTCTAGCTCTCTAGCTACTAGCTCTTTCTCCATCGTTTATCATCCTACGTACGTACTTGCATATGTATGTCTCAATAAAATATACATTACATTGGACTTTCAATTTCGGGGGCCAATATGTAGCATGCAAATGGCATAAAATGTTACTGATGGGTTTAATTTGGTTTCTAATGTGGGGAGAGGTTCTTCAGTTCGAGTCACCCCCTTTAATGTCGTCATTATAGAAAAAATGGCCTACATTGCTGTGTTTTTATCCTACCACATAAGAAAACAAAATATATATTCCAGCTCTACTTCAAACCTTTTTAAATTTGTTATGTTTTGTTTTCCCGTCTAGTTTCCTGTTACAAATGCCAACCGGACTTCGAACGGGTAAAGAGAAGGGTTGGTAAAACCGGATTTCAGTTGGGATCCAACCAGTTTGGACCACAAATTAATATTTTATTTTTTATAAAATATTAACAATGAAAAAATTGGAAAAAATATCATGAACCAAAAGTATAAACAATTTTCACAAGGATTTGGATACATTATAATCATAAATTAACACAAATATAAAGAACAAGGTTCGTGGCCAACCAGGTCGAACCAACCGGATCCATCTGATTTTGCAAACATGTGGTTTGGCACTGAAGTGAAAAGTAGTTTGTTGCTATAGGAATTTGTAGATTTTTCTTCCAAGTTACTACACAATTAATTTTGTTAACTGCACCTCATGCCCGTTCTCTTTTATTCTTTCACTCAGTCACCAAAAACCAAAGCTAATATGTTTTCTGGTTTTCATCCTGGGCCTAGGGCCCAACTAATTCTGCATTGTTAGCCCTATATATTATTAGAGCAATATTTTACTTTCCATACACAAAGGCAAAAACTGACCTCCTTACCAGGGCTAACTGTTGCCAATTAGCAAGTAAATTAATTTGGTCACTCTTTTTACTATTAAGTAAGGAAGAAGCAAAGCACATACACAAATATTTAATGAGTGGATGGCCTACTGTTGCATTCGTGTTTCCAACAATTCTCCCTTCCAAGCTCTCATTGAAGGCTCCATCAAAACGGTTAATTTCCGTCAGCTGGTAATGACTTGGTCATCTTACATGGGTCATCTGTCATTAGCAATTTATTTTTCATTGTAATAATTAAAAAGACAAGACATACATATTTAATGCTTTTATCATCAGTAATCAATTATTTTTTTCCCCAGGACTGACGACGACTGTGTAGAAATACATGGGTAAAAAATTAAAAGCCATACTGCAGGCCCTTAATTTGCGACCAAGTTAACAATCAAACTCTCCATGACCATATTAGCTTCTTCAGGCCTTGATTTCCTCATACTTTTTACGGTAATTGAACAAATAGGATTGCTCAACGTGGTAGAGGCCACCCTCAACATTATCAGAAGTAACTTGGCTCCCATCATAGAGAGTGTCGGTTTGGGAGTAGGAGAAGGGTATATCACAGGAAGACTTAGTTGCCAACCCAAAAACCGTCACCTTACTATTTTCCGGCACATCAACAGTGTAACTAGATTCAATCTCTTCCGACCTATCTTCAGTCTTCCCCGACTCGTATTCGAAATTATATTCTGCCGTGAATTCAAACCCACCTAGATTGATGACCGGTATCTTGGCTTCTAATTTTGCTGTGACGCCGAGCTTAATCCCGTGGGTGTACTTCCAAGAACTGCTCGTGGTTTTTTTAAATGTAAACTTAAGGGTCGCGGTGTCCTTGCCCCTTTTGTAAGCATTTTCTGCGGAATTTTCAGCGACCAGGACGATTTTTTTGTCATAATATTTGGCATCCTCGAAGTGATAACGAACATTGTGGATGCGCCTCGATTTCACGTACTCTTCCAACCGCAGCTTCACCTCTCGGCTGGTTTTGTCTTCTCCGGAGGCATTAAGGCAGTCTGTCTTTCCTTCTGTAGATAACCTCTGGCAATAGAGGTAATTCCCCGTGTTCCGGAGAGTGATGGTATTGTCATTAACTCTCCCCGGAATAAAAATCGTATCAGGGTCGCCGCTGGTAGCGTTATCAGAATCAGCCCAGATCCAGTTAGGGCTACGCCTCCATTTCTTATCAAAGTAAATGGACCTTAGTTGGATCTTTCCGTCGTCGGTGTAGGACACCTCGTGCCCTACAGTATCGTCGTGTCCATCTTTGTCATCTTTGGTGGATGCAAACTGGAGATAGTTGTGCCATTCAATGTCGCGACCACCGAGGTACTTGCCATTGTCACCCTTGAATACCACGTACCTGGGCAAAATGACCAGCGAATCCCAGTCAAAGATCCAGAACAGATCAAGCTGAGCGGGGCTGGGGGTCTTCGTTGCAGGATATAGGCAGCCTTCCAATGGAGGTGACATGGTGCTAAACCACACATAGCGCTGGGTTTGGACGTGCAATAACTTGAGGGCATTTGAGTATTTCTCTGAGAAATCAGGCCTGAAAAGTGTGCATGAAGGTTTGGACCGGTCTTCCTCCTTCTTGTCTGCGCCGCCAAGAATCCAATGAGCTTGTCCTGAGGATTTTGACACCCAGTACTTGTTGTTGTAGCAGCACTTGATGTGGAATGACCCTGCGTGCTCCTCAGACGCCTCAGCTTCGAACTTGGAGTATGGGGTCACGATACTGCCTCCACTGTATCGGAGGTATTCATGGAGATTGTGGTCTTCTTCTTTGGGGATGTACATCAAATATTTCCTGTTATACATGGCTTGGAGCCCGAAAGTAGTTGGCAGAGACCGAGACATGATCTATCCCTCTCTCTCTCTTTCTTTCTCTTTGTCTCTCTTAATTTCTTTCTTGTTTTTCTTATTTATCTGGATCACTTCCTATATATGAATCTGTTCTTTGATGAACTTTGGTTCGTGGGTGCTCTCCAAATCAGTTCTCAACTCAATTTATAAGGAAATTGACACCATCACAACCTTTGGCTCGATATCGATCCACTCTTCAATTATTGATTATTATATGTTCTCACATGAAATGCTGGATCCCTGAAACATCGTCATCATTATTAATTTAATCTTTCTCTATTGATTTATCATTCCGAGTTTCAAACTTGATTAATTTGGGGAGGTTTCTACTGTAGTTCTGACCTTTTGCATTCATCTGTCTATTGTTATGTGTGAAAGCATTGAAAAAGAGAGATAGAGAGTAAGGGATTCCTTACATTAGGTGAAGAAAAGGGATTAGTCAATGTCTGAATATAGTTAAATATAGCTATTTCTGCTGTCCATGAATAACTAGTAACAAAAACAACGACCACTGAGGTTAGATAGAAGTCAACGTTTTTATTTTGTTTTTTTCCTAATGGAAAGAAGTCGATGTCCTTAATTATTAATTTGTAACATATATGTACTAGATATTTAAATATGTTCAACATTTGCGAGCATGCCAGCTCATGAATACAGTCAATGATTGATCTAAGAGTCTTTCTTAATTATATGTAACAAACATGTATAATTAGAACCTGATCAAAACAAAAGATAAATAAATATGTACTAGAAATCAAATCAGACCCGGCCTAGGCAAATAAATCTGACCCTTCCTGTGATTCTCTCACAGGAATGGAGCACTGACCTTTCGCCATTTAGAGTCACCTTTTCGGACCACTTAATTTTGGCTACGAGCCATCAAATACGTACTTTTAATCATCCTAAAGCTAATAATTTGCTTGTCTGTTTATGTATATGTTTCTATATGACTCAATCATTGACTTGGTTCTTTAATATTATGGGTATGATTTTATCATCATGTGTTTATTTAATTGCCAATCAATCCATCTAGAGGCGACGACGGTCCAACCAGCCAGGCTGATCCGCTGATGCTAATTAAAATCATTAAATTGAAAAATATCACTAATTGAAAGTCTCACAGATGCTAATGCATTGCGCCAGCAAATGCAGATGCTCAATACAAAAAGAAAAAGAGGCCAGTGTATTGCAAGTCAATGCTTTCACATAGAATGGAGGAAGAAACTCTATCCCAAAGTCGGTATATATATTCATCAAAAAGAAAAAAGGTCGGTATATATATATATATATATATATATATATATATAAAACTGAAATATCGCAAATTAAAGTCTCACCAATGCTAATCCAATGTGCCAGCACATGTACTAACATTGTTAAAGCATAAGAAAAAGAAAAAAATCCGGTGTATATATAGATAAAATTAAGGGTGCTAAACTATTTATAGCTGGGCAAGTCAATGGGTAGTTGTTTTCACATTACCAAAATAAAAAATCTTTTTATCGAAAACTAAACTTTATATTGATGTAAACAAAACAATATACATCATTGAGCATTAGTCTATTTTAGTGGGGATTTAGCATTGGTTGCAGTGGTAAGGCGTATTGCATTCCTCATAAATTTCATGTTCCAAATTTCGAGTCCTGATGGAAGTGTATGTATGGAAATTGTGCTGTTGGTAGTGGTCTTAACATATAGGGGTAATGCGTCGAGCCACGAAGAGAGATTAGTCCCATATCCTCGCAATAAGAGAAAATTAATCCCCATTTTTGGACCGCACGATCCCACCAATCTCCTTGGATCCCGATTCCTCAAATTGAACGAGGTAAGATTCGAATATGAGATCTTACTCATTTTATTTTTTTACATTAGAGTACCTATGAACAGTGGCATGGCCCAGGGGCTGAGGGGGCCATGGCTCCCCTTGAGTTTTTAAACTTTCTACGTACGTCCTATTGTAATATTCTCGTATGGTCCTTGAACTTTTAATTTTTTCATATAGGTCCTATCGTAATATGTATTTGGCTCCTTCTTAAATTTTATTTTCTCACATAAATCCTTATTATTACACACAAAATATTATATTGGCCCCCTCTAAGAATTATATCTAGCTCTGCCACTACTATGAACTACAAATTAGTATATATATTGAACGAAATAATTATCCATTACGGTTTGAGTTTAAATTTATAGAAAACATGTGCAATAATACACAGATATTGATAGTTATATGCCCTAAGTTTCCATAACTACTAAATCCTACCCTCCCCCATTTTATATAATTCGTTTGCACAACCTTTAAAAATTAATGTAGCCTAGACAAAACAAATGTGAATGGTTATAAACTAAAATATCTTTATATAAAAATTTAATTTATTAAAATTTTTCTCTAGTTATTTAATAATGGGTTATATTTAGAAATCGAATATTAAATGATTCATAGAATTCTTCAAGCCCCTACAATTTAAGGGAAAATAAAATCTCTAATACGACTTATATTAAAAAGCTGCAGAGTTAAAAAAAGTTCCCATAACTACAAGCCCTCAACAAATTTGTGTTGGTCCCAATGGAGGAGTGATGGGGTCCCTTAAGCATCAAGACAAGTAAAGAATAGTCTCGTTACTCTTCTAGTACAAAAAAAACCTACGAGCCCTCAATGGAATAAGGCGAGGTTGTCCGGATGAAATTAACCAAAGCTAAGAGCTCGACAAATTTTTAGTCAATAGATCGGTCAGTTGTGGAGATGTATGAATGCGGGGAGTGGTGATTTGGCCATTTTGAACAAGATCATGAAAAAAATTAATCTCCATGATGCACGCACCCTTGCTGTCCAAGATCACGAACAAAATGCCATTGTATAATGGCTTGAAGGTAATCATATTCAATTTGTATACGGTTCAATTCCCAAAAAAATAATACTCTTCTACATCAACAAAATATTGAAAGTAACTTGGACAAAGAGCTCAACTCAAAAGATCTTCCAGCTACACTATTTTTTCTGTAGAGCCTTTTTTCCTTATGCATCCAGTCCTATACTAATGCTAGTGTCAAAAAACATTTGGACCGAAATAAGAATTGCTGAACCCTAGCTAGTAACATCGTAGTTAGTGATCCCTAACCTAACCCGGCCAGGGTTATCACCATTCTCTTTTATCATAGGACTAATTCCTAAAGTTCTTGAAGTAAAAATCTATGTAGTAATTACATCATAAAATATATGTACAAGTTCCGCGAACATCTCCAATTCCCAAATAAGAATTTTTTATGAAAATAACAAATGAAACCGGGTCAGGTTAATTAATTAAGGGTACTGCGCCGCTGCATATGTACTACACCGATCTGTTTACATGGACAAAGAAAGTCAAACACTCAGCTACATGGTTTTTTTCTTATAAATAGCATTAGGTGAAGTGAAGAATAAGCCGGCAAATTAAAACAAAATATATAAACTAGCAAGTGAGACACGAAAGAAAGAAAAGAAAAAGAAAAAGAAGAGAAGAATGAAATTGCCGGACTATGGTTTCTCAATCCAATCAACCCGCAACGGGAAATACCTGCAGTTCTCAAGAGACAAGCAGTGCTACGGCTACCTCCGATTCACTTCCTCCGAAGTTGTGAGCCCCTACACAAGGTTCCGATCGGACTCAACATCTTCTGTGAATGGGCCGGTGGACATAAGGTGCTGCTACAACAACCGTTACTGGTCCAGGACCAGCACAGATCCCGACTTCATTGGTGCAACAATGGACAGCTGCGTTGAGGTTACGTATGATCCCCACTGTACCGCGTTCAGAGTTGTGGTTGTGGATGAGGAGGCCATGACAATCCAGCTCGAACACCCAGATCCTGACGGTGGCCAAGCTTTATGCTTGTACATGTCTGACGCACCATCTTTTCAACATGGTCTGCGTGCGGGGAATGATAAGGTCCCCGAAACCTTCAAGCTCATCGATTGGTTTCCATTTATGATGATAATGCCAAAGCAGGTGGCCTTCAGGGGTACCAACGGATGTTATATTGCTTCCTACAATGCTGGCCACGGATTTTCGTTCTTACGGTTCAGTTCTCATGACCTGGAAGATAAATATGTGTGGAACGAGATTGTGGTTCAAGGCGATGGCAGCATCGCCATCAGGAACGTTGACTTCGATCTATTTTGGATACTCGATTCTTCATCAACTTTGGTAGTACCACAAGGATCAAGCAATCTTGGTCCAGAGTCATTATTCCGGCCAACCAGTTTTACCTTCACCTGCGGGGTTCTCCAGAACTTGAGTAACAACAGGTTCTGCCGGATCCTCGGCACTGTCGACTTCACAGACACCCTAAAAGCCGCCGCGGATTCGCAAGACGCAGACGAGGCCGAACTCGAGGTGGTTGACCTTGCCACGTCGAGGCACTTCTTCGACGTCGAGTTCCGGTTCGAAGATGCAAAGATCGACCACCGCGGGAGCTACGTCCAGGTGGAGAGAGACCTGGTCAACGACGGGTCGGAACCCATCGTCAAGGAAATGACCTTCTCGTTCCCGGAGTTCAAGTACGTTAAGTGGACGTCAACTGTTTGGTTGGAGCATTCAAAGGTGAAGAAGATCACAATCGACAGTGGCATCCCGGCCATCATCGCGGGAGACTTGGAGGTTTCCGGGAAGTTCAGTGGAGAATACGAGTGGGGAGACGAGATGAAGCTGCCGGATCAAGTGGAGGTTGTGTACAAGGTCACTGTGCCGCCGATGACGACGGTGATAGGGAAGATCTCTGCAGAAGAGGCAGAGTTTCAAATTCCTTTCAGTTATTCCCATACTGATACTCTGGTTGTGAATAGGACTGTGACCTACACCAACGTTGAGGATGGCATGTATCATGGCTATAGTTATTTCAATCTCCAGTTCTCATCCATTCTAAAAGAATAAGCCAAGCTTGGTTTTGGATGCATGTCGTTGTTCCGGTGAAGCATATTATATGTTTTATCGCGTCGGCTTTCGTCTCATTGTCTGGTCTTTATTTGGTGTATTATTGCTAAGAGTTACTATTTTCACAAGCCCCTCGTCATTTCATTTTGTGTTTCTCTTTTTTCCTTTAATTGTTCGTTAATTTAAAGAAAAAAATTGGAGAAGTCGTTTTATCTCCATAATTTTCTTTTTTTTTGTTAATTAATTTTCAAATGCATTATATAGCATGGAAAATACAGAAATTCATGTCTACTACTCATCCTCTTTAGATTTAGATTGGACTGAATATCAAGATAGTAAAGATATTTTTTATTAAAAAATAGATTGAGGAAAGGTTTTCGACTCTAAAATCGAGGTAACATATTGCCCTAGCTTAAAATGGACAGAATTCAAATTTCCAACTTTATGGGGTTCTAATTGAATCATAATACAGGATTTTTTCTATGGTGCTCCACGAGTATGGTACTCACGCGATTATGTCCATTGGACATGAATGGTTAAATGATGACCGTTAGATATAGTAATTTTATAATAACATTATTTTTTATATTTTTATATTTCTTTTTATTTATACTAAAAAATATTTTAGGTAGGAACTAATCCAAGATGGTAAGATCTCAAATATTATGATAGCCGTTATATTAGTGGTTACTCTTCCTAATAAGAGGTCGACCTAATAACTTTTATAGGTCGACCTACTAATTTTACAAGTATATATTTTATTTTGGATATTTAATAAAAGGTCTACTCATTAACTTACAGGTTAACCTATCAATGTTCATGTTGAAGGGACTATATAAGGTTGACTTGTTAATCGAAAGGGTCGACCTATTTTTTTTTTTGTGGTTACCGTTGAAGGTATTAACCTAATATGTATAGACTTGTTTAATTGCGAAAGGTCGACCTGATTAACTAAAGGGGTCGACCTGATTAATTGTCCTGTTAGGTTGACCTATGATTTTAATGGGTTGACCTGTTAATTTAAACATATTGGCCTATTAGGTCGACAAGTGATTTTAATAGGTTGACCCATTAATAATAATTAGGTCGACCTCCTAAAATGAATAGGTCTACCTTGACCCTTATTAGTTTTCAAATAAGTTATAAATTTAAGTTTTCGATTAAAATGGAAATAAAAATATTCTTAACTAAGAAAATTATTTATTATTATTTAAATTCTTCAAACTAATATTATATAAAATTCAATTAATAAATAATAATTATGGTGAGTACCGTACTCTTAGAGCACCATAGAATAACCCTCATAATATAATCTTTCAAAAACATATAGGCTTGTGAGCAAAGTGCCGGTACCGTGCCGACTATGTAATTGGTATGAATTTTTTGAAAGCCCATTTTTCCAATCAATGCCGTGTTGTTTTTCACCTTGTGTCGACTACGTGATTGATACGAGTTTTTCGAAAGCTCATTTTTCCAACCGATGCCGTGCCATTTCTCACGTTGCCATTTCTCACGTTATGCTGATTGGTATGATACCGATCTGTACTAATGGCGGTTTTGTTGGAATTTGGCACAATCAAAATAAAAAAAAATACATCCAATCTGGGTGCAAAAGACTTAACATTAACAACATGAAAAGTAATTTGCTTAGCAGCATGAGACATCAACATCCCACACAGACACAGTTATAATCAAATACAATAAAGATATTCAAATTCATATGGATTAAATACAATTAAACACACATATAGAAGTAGAAGTCAATGACCAAACCTAAGGACAAAAAATTGAACAAAATGTTGGTAGTTCCGCCACCAAACTCTTGAGATTTGTCATTTGTATAACTTGAAAATGAACAATAAAATAATGAAAAAAAAACCAGCAAAAAAGAGCAAATACTCTTGTGTGAACACTCAAATTTAGCCACTTATTTATTTTATTAGATTATTATAGTGTTTTAGAGCCTAATATTAATTTAATTAATTTTTAAATTTTAATTTGGCTTAGAAAACTAATAAATATATTAATGGACTATCCATATATTTAGGTCCAGGCTTAGCATGAATTTTCTGGCTTAATTAACTCTAATTTTTATTGGATTAGAGACCCAATTTAAGTTGGACTATTATTTTTGCCTATTTTATGGAGAAAAGAGGAATACTTTAAATTTTTGGAGTGTAGCTTAAGTAATTAAGTAAATAGGAAAAGCCTGTGGAATTTTCCTCAAGAAAATGGTATTTTTCTGGTCAGGGAATCCCTACTTTGCATGCAAGAATTGGATTGGAGTTCAATTAAGGAAAACTCGCTCGAAGAAAGTGAACAGTTACCCGGGACCCGGCGGTCACAAAGGGAAGACTGCCAGGCCATGGCTGTCATCGCAACAAGACCACCGGGCCATGGCGGTCAAACGTCCCATTTTCGGAAGTTTTTTTCTTATTTTTTCTCTTTTATGATCTTAACCCTCAGCCATTGAATTTAGGGACTTAATCTCGACCCTATGATCAAAACCACAACCCCTGTGGTCCTGAACACTATAAATTCAACCCTCTACACACACTTTTGGTAGATGAAAAAATAAGCTTTAGGCTTAGAAAAATTCTACCAATTTATTTTCTCAATTCTCTTTACTTTTCTTTGCTGGATTCCACGTGGGTTGCTCTTTAGTGCTATTTTTGCAATAGTTCCAGAGACCAACAAGGTGGAATTAAGGAGTGGGAGGAGAGTAGAAACAATCTACAAGCCTCAAACGCGAAGAACATCTAAGAACACGCCCTTAGTGGTAACCGATTTCTATCTCTTTAATTCTTTCTTATTGGTTGCGATTTTGCTGTGATCATATGCTGATATTGTCATGTATTTTTGCGTGTTGATTCTAACCCAAGAACTACATGGGTTTTGAACCCGACCAAGGTACGTAGGATGCCTCTAGTGGTGGAGACGCAAGCCAATTTATTTCTTCCCCTTTTCTCTCTTTGATTTTTTATTTTTTTATATTGTTTTGATGTTCGTATGTTGCTGGAAATCTGGTTTACACACTTGGACACATGCACCGAAGCACAAGCAGCGCTTGAATTGAATATTATTCGCCCAAGCATGGATGGGGTGCGTCATACCTTCCTATTCATCACGAACCTCCCATTTCCGTGGACCACGTGGCAGTGCTCACACATACAAGCAATAATGGAAGTGAAGACAAAGATCTGATTTGACTCAAGAAAGATGTTATTATTTGAATCAATATTCAAGCCACTCACTACATAGTAATGGTGTTAAAAGCACTTGTAATTAGGGGTGTGCTGCGGACCCGAACTGACCAAATTAACCAGTGTTCAAACAGGATTACATACAATTCGGTTAGTGACGGAACCAAAAAAAATATTTTAGTTTGGTTTGGTCAGGACCGAATTGTGTAATTGGTTTGGTTCGAACACCTTTGAGCAAATTCCGATCACACCGAAAAACCAATTGGTTTTTTTTTTTTTAAACAAACCCCCACTCTCCTCTCTCCTCTCTCTCCTAAATTGAACGCACACGTTTAAGAAAGAGGAAAAAGAAGAAAAGAATACCCCAAACCCCAAATAACTCCGATTCCTTTGAAGTCCCAAAAAGAATCCAAACGTAATTGCTCCAGAATTTTCAATTCCCAAACCTAATCCTTTTCGATTTACTCTCTTTGTAACCCTCTTCAATTGAAAGAATCAGACTCTCTCTCTCACTACCAATTTCTAGCCCGTTTCTTTGGCACCTTCCCGTAAGCAATTGGTAAGGAAAACGGGTTTTCTTACCTATTCGTTATGAAATCCTTACGGAAGAAACGATGCTTACCGTTTGCTATCCGTTTCCTTACGGGAACCATCCGTAAGCAAACCGTTCGTAAGTAAATTCCCATCCGTAAGGATTTTGTAAGGAAACTGTTAGAAAGGTTTCCTAACAGCTTTTTCCCGTAAGGAAACGGTAGGTGTTCCTTAACAAAACAATCAGTGGGCCCCATTCATAGACAAACATTTCCGTAAGGAAACAGTAAGTAATTGGTAAGCAAAATACTTTACTTACAATCCTTTGTTGCAACCAAACCGTAAGCACCCCGTAAGGAAAAATAAATAAATTAAAAAAAATAATCGCATGAAACCCAGAACCCAGAAACACCAGAAACATGAATGTTGAACCCTTCAACATGAATATTGAAGACATCAACCTGAACATTGAACCCAAAAACTAAAATAGAATAAATGCAAACATTCAACATCTTAATTAATCAAAGTGAACATAGAATCTGACATTGTTCCAAATCATATGAAATTCTCAACACATACAATTTGGCACCAAATACCTTGCCTTAAACAAATAAAACATAAAGCCACAAGTATAACATAATAATACAAGTAAACAAATAAGTGTGTTGATTTGTGAGAACCTGCAAAATTGTTCTTCAATGTACGACGTGGTGGAGGACAACTTGGCATTGGGATAGAATTGGGAAAACTGACATTTGTTGATTGATCAATTGGAGGAGCAGTTGTTGAGACCCTCGGAAAGGTCGGCATCGAGCTTGAGAATGTTTGCTGCCATGGATGTGATGAAGATGAACCTCCAACAGGCATCATTTATTGCTGCCCTGTAAAAGCCAAGTGACCAAATGGGAGATTTGTCCATTGCTGTTGCTCAAGAGGGCGAGTTCCACAAGGCATCACCGCTGGTCGTGTAACATATTCAGGAGCCCGTAACTGCGGGTTCATTTGAGATAGAAACATCTGCATCATCTGCAAATTTTTGTAATGTATGAGAGTCAAAAATCTATGAATTATGGAGGAGTTTGTACACGAATTTTAACGAGTAGACAATGGCGTTTGGTACTCCATGACATATTTTAATTTAATACATGTAAATGGCATATAAATGTCTCCCATAAGCTGCTGACATATTTTAATTGGCCAAGAAACAAAAGGATGCATTATCTATTGAAATGGAAACAAAAAAAAAAAGGTGAAGCAAGGATAATTAGAAGCAGAATGCTTTAGCATGCATGCACTTACAGAATCTTTTAACATGCTAAAAATGTCAAATCATAACAAAGAAACAACCCAGACCTCAACCCCACAGAGAGGCATTGTACCACAAAAAAGCTGCTGACATATTTTAATTGGCCAAGAATCAAAGGATGCATTATCTATTGAAATGGAAACAAAAAGAAAAAGGTGAAGCAAGGGTAGTTAGAAGCAGAATGCTTTAACATGCATGCACTTACAGAATACTTTAACATGTCATTCCACTACTCTACATGCACTTATAGAATGCTTTAACATGCTAAAAATGTCAAAGCATAACAAAGAAACAACCTAGAACTCAACCCCAAAGAGAGGCATTGTACCACAAGAACAAACTGAGTAACTTCAATTTTGTTCAGTAGCAATCGAATGTGGTTGAAAGTCAAATTTACTACTGTTTCAAAACATTTCAAACTTCATTTAGTATCAGATACGATCACAGGAATGAACACATAGACAAATATCACTACCTAAGAGTTAACGTACAATCACTAGCTGACACATCCGTCTAGGCACACACAATGTGCTCCTCCACCATGTATTGGATCATTGTAATTTTCTCCATGAGCATGCCACCAGTGATAATCTTCTAAAAAACCTTTGGTCCATAGATGGATATGTATATCATCTCGGCCAAACAAATTTTTACTCTTACACCTCCTACATGGACACCAAACTTTTCCTTCTCTAACCAAATTAGTTTGAGAGAAAGCAAAGTCCAAAAACTTATCCACACCGGCTCTAAATTCATCATGGAGACTACCATCGTTATTTAGCCTATGGTACATCCGTGTTCGATTACTAGACATTACTCCCTACAAAGAATTACGTAAAATTCTTAGCATATAATTCACATTTCTCTTTTTTGCTAAAGTATAATTCAGATGCAAACAAATACTTTCAGTAGCTTCGACAAGAAAAAAAACAAACACTTTCAGCAGCTCATATCAAGCATCCACCAAGCAAACATACCACAAGATTCACAATCCGGAATATATTAAGCCTTGACTTTATTTTGATTTTGGGATAAGTAAAGTTTTGGAGGAGCAGCATTGCAATGATAGAAAACTAGAGCATAAAACGGGGTGATTGGTGGATGACATACCGGGAGGTTTATGGTGATCCTTTTCTGCTGCTGTTGCGTTTCTCTGACTGCAAGAGATCACTTAGGTAAGTCACTGGCCCTAAAGAAAAAAATTGGAAGTAAATCAATGAGAATCATGAGCCCATTGCTTAAATACACTTGAAAAGAGAGACATAAACATGCCCACTGGTGGCATTCAATTGCTATGGTTACATTAAGTCATTTCTAACACAGCAGAAAGATTTTTATCCATGATGCAGCATAAATGATGTGTGCTGCTAAGTATATCATAAACAATTTTTATCCACTACTGCTAAGTAATTTCCATCACCAATTACTTTAATACTTTAACATACATAGTTGATTATATATGCATGCTCCACGCCATGCTAACATCCAATGAACCCTATAACTATCATACACAGATATATGGAATCAAAGCCAGCTCAGGGAGTCTAAAGAACCAAAATTAATAGTTTGAATCTAAGCATGACTCTCATATTTACTTTCCTTTATCCACGCACTTCATGGAAGGAGATACAGGATAGCACACTCATTACCATTCTCTTATTTATTTTCGTACATGAAGAGGAGAATGTAGAATATGCAGGTCTTATTTCCATAATCATATCATTAAGGAAATAAAATAATAGAAGTCCCAACCAGACACAATGTTAACTAGGTAAAACAAACAGGAAGAACATCTTAGACACAGGAACTTGACGAGAAAGACCATTCATGGCGTGTCAAAAAGGAAACTTGTGCGCACACTTCTAGAGACTTAAAGACAAGAAAATGAAGTCCAATTGGAGTTTAGAGACACGCTTTACCGAAAGGGTCAGTCCAGAAACTAGCAACTTAATAGGAACAGACGGTACACTGAAACCTCACTCTGGTAGAACAATGAACGATGGATTTTTTCTTCACAGTAGAACACACCAGTAAGAGAAGACAACGATCCTATGAACTTCCTTAAATCAAGCGAACAAAAAAGAACCATATGTACTTAAAGCTGATAACTACAAGTTTTAGACAACGAATTAAGTAAAAAAATGATCAGAGGATCAATTATGGAGGCAGTTTGAATCTAGAGGCTACTTCATTGAAATTGAAAAATAACCTTCACAATCTTTAGCTGACGAACAAGAGAATGATGCTCAGCCTCTTCCTCGCGTGTATGGCTTGATAGAAGAAGAAACCAAAGGCATGAACCACAAATAATCAAAGACCAAGAGTCTACATCAAGGAACGAATACAGAATGTGAAGATCCAGAGAATAAGAACGAGGAGAGTATGCTTAAATCTCATAGTTTATTGAAGAAGTATCCACATCACCAGCAAAAACAAGAAGGAGAAGAAGCTACCCGTTGTGAGGAGTTCGCAGGTCCTAAATTTTTGGTGGGGTAGAGGTGCAAACGGGTGTGGAGAAGACGGCAGCACCGAACAGTGAAGCCTCGTTTCGCGAAGCCTAACTCTCTATCGGCACTTACCGGTAGAGGTATTGAAATTTTGGGAGGGAAAGAGTGAAATTTTGGAAGAGGAAAAACGAGTAGGTGAAGCGGGGAGGGGGGAAGCAGAAATTGGGGGTAGGGTTTTGTGAAATTGGGGATTTTTGTGAGATTGGGAGGGAGTCAAATTTTCAGAGGCAGGGAAAAAAAAATTGTGCCTGTCCACGCGCAATTGTCTTTGGAGGAAGTGAAATTTTACATACTTTACAATTTGCTTACGGTGCAACCGTACGGAAATTAGAAAGTAATATTTTAAACAATTTGCTTACGGATAGATTGATAAGTGAACGGTTAGAAACTCTTTCTTACGGTGTTCTATAAGAAATCCATAACTATTACGTTGAATATGATTTAAAATGAAGAAAACCCAGTCCGTAAGCAATTCGTTACGGATCCGTAAGCAATTGTAAGCAATTGCTTATGGCTTTCTTACAGCGGGCATCCGTAAGCAATTCCCCTAAGAAACGAGCCAGAAATAGGTAGTGTCTCTAATCCTTTTCAGTTGAAAACATGGTGGTGAGGTGTGAGGCAAGAGGTAATCCTGCGATGGAGAGAGCAGCCGAGTTGACGGTGCCTATCTGGTTCTCTACCTATATGTTGCATGAGCAAAATTATTAGTATTTTAATAATTTATTTTATTTTTATATTGGGTCGGTTACTGTTCACGTGTTACTGTAGCATGTCGGTACTGTTCACGCGTACTGTAGCAGTACTATTCCTTTTATATTTAGGTTTTCTCTAGTATAAATAGGCTATGTTAGCTTTAGTTTTCAGTAGCTTATTATTATCTTATTTTGACTATACGTCTCTAGTGGTTTTAAACCCTAATTATCAATCCTATTGTTCCTAAACAATTCTGATTGCGTATTCCGCTAGATTCTCTGCTATTTTGAGTTTTTCTATTCTCTATCCTATTCTCTACCCTACATCAATTGGTAGCGGAGCGAAACGTTCGCGAATAGGTTTGCGAAAACGACACATGGTAGGCAGAGGTAGAGGTCGTGGGCAAGGAAATCCAAATCAGCAAGATATCCTAGTTGATCTTCAGCGTCAGATTGCAGCATTATCGCGAGATATGCGCACGCTACGGCGACAGGAACCGGTGGCAGCCCGAATGGAGATTCCGGAAGGTAGCACCAACCCTGTAGATATACCGGAAGGTAGTCAAGGGGCAGAATCAACGGATGTTGATGACATTGATGAAGAAAACCCTTTTCACAATGCTGGAGCTGCAGGCAACGCAGCAGGAGGCGGACTTGAAGAGAGGTTAGTTCATGCTTCAGATCTGAATAGTGGTGGAATTAAGATAGAAGTTTCAGATTTTTCTGGAAAGATGCATATGGATGACTACTTAGATTGGGAAGCAAGTTTGGAGAATTGTTTTGAGTGGAAACCTTTGGTTGAAAAGAGAAAAGTATTTTTTGTTAAGCTTAAATTGAAAGTCACTGCACTTCAATGGTGGAAGAGAGTTGAGGAGCAACGTGCACGTCAAAGAAAGCCTAAAATTTACACTTGGGAACATATGAAGAGAAAGTTGCGCAAGCAATTTTTGGCATCTGATTATGTTATGGAGTTATATGAGAGATTTCATTCGTTGAGACAGCGAAGCATGACAGTGGAGGAGTATACGGCTGAATTTAACAACTTACTGATTAGAGTTGGTCTTAGAGAGTCAAAAGAACAATTGACATCTCGTTTTTTTTCAGGTCTAAACCGAGCTGTTAGGGATGAGATGGGAGTTGTACGTTTGTTTAATCTTGAAGATGCTCGTCAATTTGCATTGATGGCTGAAAAACGAGTGCAGCGCTATGGGGCAAGGTGTCCTCTGTTTGGAAGAATGGATGGGATTGGGAAGAAACCTGCTGGTGGATTTTGTGGTAATAAATTTGACTTGAATACTCACAAATCCAGCCAAGGTGGTGCAGTGAATAATCGCTTTGGTGCAAGGAATTCAAGCAACAGAGAGAGAAGTGACAAAGGTCACAATTCTAAGCAATTGAAGCCTCAAATCAGTTCTGGTCCTACAGTTTCTAAGGATGGTAATGAGTCTCGCATTCGTTGTTTTATTTGTGGAGAAAAGGGACACTTCTCTTATAGTTGTCCACAAGGTAGAGTGAATTCAGCGAACTTGGAAGATGAAGAAGAGGAGGCATTTGAACCTGTTAATGATGAGCAAGATGAAGAGGATGGATATCCGGATGTAGAGGATGATAACGAAGAATATGGATATCAAGAGGAGGAGAGCAGGTTGTTGTTGATGACAAACAAATGTGAGGAAGAAGATTGGAATTCTCTACCAATCTTTGACACTTATAGTGATGATGATGATGTCTTTCCTCTAGAAGAGATTGCTATGAGCAAGCAAGATGAGGGTAAAGAGAATGTTACAACAACAATACCAGAAGAAATTGCTATGAACAAGCAAGATGATAATAAAGAGAACATTGCAACAATAACAGATTTCCATGACCCTTTTGAATGTGCTGCTCAAACTCTTTCAAAGACAAATAACGATTTTGTGCAGCCAAATTTTGAAAGGTGTGCGGAAGAAGTTTGGCCAAAGATGGATAGGTATTCTGACATGCATGGGGTCTCCCATGTGCATGGTGATATAGATGTAATTGATTCTATATGGTTGAACTTTGTGGAGAATGAATCTAAACGGAAAAGTGCTAGAATAAAAACAGAAGTTAAGAAAATCATTGAAGGAAGCTCGAGGAATGTGGATTCTGGTCTACATCAAATGTCTTCTTCAACTTCTAAGGAGTTTGGTTCTTGTGGAGTGTGTGTTCGATGCTTAGTAGATTTTAACAGCAAGCTGAAAGACAATTTCTGTTCGAAGTTCAAATGCAAGAAAGGTTGGCAAGGTTTGATTGGACATCCACATGATCGGGGCAAGATCAACTTGCAGACAAGTTGTTTTCAACCTGAGGGGATTGATGCAGGAGCAAAATTATTAGTATTTTAATAATTTATTTTATTTTTATATTGGATTGGTTACTGTTCACGTGTACTGTAGCAGTACTATTCCTTTTATATTTAGGTTTTTTCTAGTATAAATAGGCTATGTTAGCTTTAGTTTTCAGTAGCTTGTTATTATCTTATTTTGACTATACGTCTCTAGTGGTTTTAAACCCTAATTATCAATCCTATTGTTCCTAAACAATTCTGATTGCGTATTCCGCTAGATTCTCTCCTATTTTGAGTTTTTCTATTCTCTATCCTATTCTCTACCCTACATCACTATACATGGCGACGGTTGTGGCTGAAGGTGATGAGTAATTAAGTATATATCCCTTCTTCTGTGACGAGTGAAAACCAAAGGTTCAGTCCGAACTCGCTTGGAACACAACAACACACACGAGTTGACGGCAAAGAGAAGAGAGTCGCCTCCCTCTGTCTTCCCCTCCCTCTCTTAAAATTTCCAAATTTTCTCTGGGTTTGAGCTATTCTTCTTATTTACTTTTTTTTTTCTTTTCATGAATTGTTTGGCTGTTGTTTGGCTTCTGGTTTCTTCTGGGTTTAATTTGCTGGAGGAAAAATACCATAGAAAAAATACCATGGAGCTGTGTATTTATTGTAGGAAAGATGTTTTTGCTGTGGTAGTAGTGGGTGGCTCTATGGTATGTTTCTTTGTCCATATGAATACTTTTTTACAACAGCGAAATTAAAAATCAGAATTCCAAATTTTGTTCTGATTCTAATCCTCCAATTCATTATTCTGTTTGTTTTAATTTGATCATATTAGGGTGCCTTATTTAGTTTTAGTTTTAGTTTGGATTTTCAAAATTTTTGATTTTTTCCCTTTGAATCTGACCTTTTGTTATTCGGACAATTCGGGCTGACCGTTGTCCGGACCGAAATATTTCGGTCAATTCGGTCTTCGGTCAGTTTGGGTTCGAACATTGGTTCGAACACCCTCCACAGAATTTCGGTCGGACCGAATAAGGCTGACCGAACCAAATAGACCAGATACTCTCCCCTACTTGTAATTGACAGAATTAAGTAGTCATGTTTGTACTCATAAACTTAGTTTAAGGGAGACATTATTAGAATACTAAGCTAAGTTGATTTTATTTGGTTTTGGAGTCTTTATGTTTTGGGTTTTTACAGTTCAAGTCTAATAGAGGGTACCAACGTTGAGTATTTCAAATTAGATGAGGTTTATTTGTTGTGAGTAAATTTCTATTTTCTAGAAGTGTGTTGGCTTGAAGTTCAAACTCTTAGACTCCAAATGACTTTCTTCTATGCGTATTCATAAAGTTAAACCCCTTCGTTGCTACTCCCTCCGTCCCACTCAAGCTGGCGTATTAGGAAAAAAAAATTGTCCCACTCAAGCTGGCATTTTATAAGTTCTAGATAATTTTAACTATTCTTTATTGAATTCAAGATAAGTTTTAATGTTATCTTCCACACCTATCATCTCTTTTATCTTTCTCTCTTTTCTTTTATAAAGACAAGTTAGACAATTTAAGCAAATTTTATCTAGATTAAATCAAAACTAATAATTTTCTTAATTATTGTGCCCAAACCTAAGACGCCAGCTGGAGTGGGATGGAGGGAGTATTTTCCTTATACACCTCCTGCATATGGGCTTAAGTCACACTAATAAATAAATTCATCTCTGCTTGTATGATCGGATAGCATTTAATATCATAAGCTCGGTTTTGGTAAAAAAAAAAAAAAAAAACTCAAGCCCTGTCATCAGCGGCGGATGCACGGTGTAGTCACCGTAGGCAGGTGACTACACTGGGCTCCAATTTAAAAAAAAAAACAAAAATTTAGCTCATTAAGTTTTAACCCATAACACACATTTAATTTGTTTTTGCCCACACTGAATTTGTAAAAAAACAAAAGCCCAGCCCAAATTATAATACCCCAAACTGTTTTGTATAGAACTTGGTAAGTCGGTGGATCCGTGGTTTGTTGCCACTCATTATAGACAAACAAGCCTTACTTATCTACATCTCTTTGTTCTATTTATTTTTTACTCTTTTATTTTCTTTCTCACTTTTAATCTTCCACAACTCCTACATTACAATTTTGTTAAATCAATCCCATCACACCACCAAGAGGTAAGTTTGTTTTTAATGTCTTTCAAATATGATAAAATACTTTATCCACACACTATTATTTTATTGTTTTAGCTTTACCTAAATTCAATTTTTCCTTTTTTTCATAAAAGAAAGAAAAAGAGAGATAATTATTAAAAATTTAAAAGAGTCTGAAAGAAAGATAATTGTTAGAATCGTTAGTAGTTGAACTGTATTCAATTTTTTTTTAAAGAAGATAGTTAAAAACAGAATGTAAGAAAGACTGGTTAGAGATATGACTTGTAATCAATTTTTTTGGGAACAATTGTAATATTTAATATTCATATTATATAATATAATTCTTATATGTATTTATGGGTTCTAAAATTATTTTTATATTTATTTTTTTTGCCTACACTGAACAAAATTCCTTGATCCGCCATTGCCTTTCATCGACCAAGAAATTGATGTGACCTACCGACCTCTTCCTTTTTACTACATCAACAACTTTGAGGATGAATTAATAACAAAAACTTCATAAAAGAAAAAATAACATAAACAACGACGACGGAGATTAGCTAGAGGTCAATGTTTTCTATTGTTTTTCTTTCTTTCAGATAGAAAGAAGTCAATGTCCTTATTTTATGTATCGGATATTTAAATATGTTCAACAGCATGCCAGCCGTCAATGATTTAAGAGTTCTTCCATAATTAGATGTACCAAACATGCATGCATCAGAATTTGATGAAAACAAAAGATAAATAAATGTATGTTCTAGAAATCTGACCCCAAACAAAGCAATCTGACTATTCCTATGATTCTCTCACTAAAATACAGCACTGACGTTTCGCCTCTTGAGGGTCACCGTTTTGAGCCACTGAATTTTGGCTACAAGCCATCAAATACTTTTAATCCTCCTAAGTTGATAATTTGCTTATATCTTGTAGTTTACAGTATCTTTTTTCATAACTTTTAAATTTAAATCTAGTTTTTTTACAATTTGTACAATATCACAAGGTTTTCAAATATATATAAATATTTCGTCAAAAAATACATATAAAATTATTTTTTTTATACTAATATATAAAAATAGTTAGATACATGATAATAAAATTTATTATCAATTAATCATGCATTTTTTTGATAGTATCACGAATACAATTTAATTAAAGAGGTCTTAAAACTTTCATCTAAAAACAAAGAGGTCTTAAGACCGGAGACAGCCCGGTCTTGGAAACATTGGTATGGATTGGGAAATATTTTTGGATCGGGGTGAAACAAACAACCCTTTTTGGCAGCTCCGGAACTCGAATCCTGCAGCTTCGGTTTTGAGGTGGGGGGAGGATTAGGATCTTAGCTTTCTTGGGATTGAATTTGAAATCATAATGATTTGTAGCGGTGCAAATACCGTCGTCTTTGCGAGTTATACACTCTGTACCATCGGGTAAAATATCATGTTGAGTGTAGGAGTATGGAATATCACATGACGCGAGAGTGGCAGTAGCTGTGACACACACCTCATTATCTTTCTCCACGGTGGTCTCAAACGAAGATTCGTAGTCATACGAGGATAGTTCGGCTTCTCCCCACTCATAAGCTCTGCTAAACTCTCCATTAATTTCAACACTTCCTTTGATGACAGGTATGCCGGCCCTGAGCATCACTTTGCCCCCTATCTTGAAGGAGTCACCGGTCTTCCACGACCTGGTTGATGAGATTTTTACAGTGAACTTGCACCCCAGCTTCAGGGTTTCACCCACATCGTTTCTGGTGGATTGAGAGGCCAGTGTGACAACATCCTCGTTGTAGATCCTGGCCTTATCCAAGTGGTAGTACACATCATATACTTGCCTTGACTTCACACACTCTTCCACCTGTAGATGGGTTCCCTTGGACCGATCATCAAGGTAAGAAGAAGCAGCTGCTGCTAGATAATCGTGGCCTTTATCTTTGGATATGATCTGGCAATATAACTTTCTCCCAGTGTTGAAAAGAGCTATGGTTTTGTTTTTAATCCTCACTGGCTTAAAAACAGTGTCGGAATTATCTCCTGCAATCTTACCTGGATCGACGTCGGCCAAGATCCACTTTCCCTTCCCCTTCGACTGCTTGGGAGTAATACTCTTCCAAAACTTATTCACGTACATGGACCTAATACGGATGCTGTCCTTCCCGCCGTAGTAAACCTCGTTCCACACCTTTTCATCGCTGATGCTGGTGGATACAAACTGCAGGTAAGTTCTTCCATTGACGTCGGTGTGAGGGGCCAAATACCTGCCGTCAGAATCTTTGAAAGCCACATATCTTGGCAGTACAAAAGTAGACGCAGAATCCACAGGGATGACTGTGAACATATATCCTGGATTTACAGCATCTTCTAATCCTGGGAAAGACAAGCTAGCCCCAGCTGGAAGTGGAGAAGCAGCATTACTGCTTCCTAATAATAAACAGTGGAGGTAAGGAGGACCCATCGCGTCCAGGGATGCATACCTATTGCTCTGGACATGCAATAATCCAATGGTTCGAGGATCACCCTTGGCAAAGATAGGCCTGAACAGCGTACAGTCCCATCTGGTTGGGTCGTCTTGGGGTGTCTCAGCGCTGGAAACTAACCAGTCATTGTCTTCTCCCTGAGATGCTGGTGGAGGCGCCAATCTCCACCTTGTTGATCATCACCATCACCACTACGATTTGCTGCTTCATGCACGTATCGCAAATAGCGGTTGTTGTATTTGGATTGCAGCGCCAGAAAATCTGGCAGCTGCAACTTTTGCTCTCTCCTTGTCTGTGTTGCAGACATACTTAAGGGAGTGGGCTTAATTTTTTTTTTTATCAGTATTTCTGATCAACTGATGTACCATATATACCAGCTCCAAGTTATGACCAAGTTATATAGACCATCCATGCATTGGACAACTGATCTTCACCTAATTGCTTTTTTTTTTTTCGTACATTTTGCTTAAAAACAAAATTGCGCCAGCTCATATGAGTTATTATAGTCAGGAGCAATTTTAATGCTTATACATATGGTAGGTCATCGCCATCCATTGAAATCAACGGCAGTTCAATTTGCATAAATTTTTGGGTACAAAAGTGTACGCTTTGTTTGGTGAATGATAGGGGCTAACCCATGCGAGAACAAACAAAATTATTTAAAAGAACAGTAAAGAGGTTGTCCTCTCTATTGTTATACATCAATCCAACCTCCCAACTGGCATCTAGCAATGTATAAATGCAGTAAACTTGTGGTTCCACAATATCAGCCTTCCGTCCTTTTTTTTCTATATATATAAAAAAAAAAAAGCATACACCATTACCATGGAAACATAAATGACAACCAGCTAGTAAATCTACAAAAAGAAAATGCCTCGAGTAAACTAATTTACGACCAATGTAAGCTGGTGGTACCAAGGAACTCCATATATATCTAATGCCGAAAGTCCATCGTGTATATATATATATATAATCAACCCAGGCCTTAGATAGTTTTTGTTATAAAAACGTGGCATAAGTGGATGTTACTATGACACCCACCCCAACTATTTAACTCTGTATCTGAAATGAATTAAATGAGATGAATGAAGAGCTCTGCTCTCCTTGGTGCTCTGCTTCTCCCTTCTTCCTCTTCCCTTTTTTCTTCTCCTTTCATTTATCACCATTAACAATGATCAACAAGCACACATTATTTACAAGACGTTATCAGCACGATCGTCTTTGAAGCGCCCCGACCCGTATTTACCGTATACAGTAAACACGTGCCGGAACTGTGACAACCCAGCCCAACAAGGCCTAGCATACAGTGTATAAAGCATAACCCTTGCTCAACAGCCCAAAAGTATAAACAACAATATGGCCCTACGGCCCAACATCAATATCATCAATAATAATGAAACTGGCCCAATGGCCCAACAACAATAACAATATGCACAGCGGAAGACTTAAACTCACTAACACTGTATGCGACACATGCAATCTATAGATCCAAGCCTGTCCAGGGAAAACGCTGCAGCCTGTCTGGAATGCACCAAGCCTGTACATGAAACAACTCATCCTACGGGATGAAACCCCGCAGGCGAGGGGTGAGTCCGAAGCGCTCACCGACGAAAGATAAACAGTGATATATTCAACCATAACACTTTCGAAGTAAACTCAACAATCACAACAATAAGCACAAACAATCACATCACAAGGATACTACCATAACAACTGACACATACTACACGACAGAGGAATCCAACTCGAACAACACATCAGAGGAAACTCACTAAATCATATCTAAGCCATGACCATCCATACTGACTGTACCATACTCTAGTGCCCGATCAGGACACTTCAACTTTACCACATGAAGGGTAACCGACCCAGTCTCAACAGACTATACTACACACACTCTAGTCCTGACAGACTATACTCAACTAAGGTTCCTCATCGTATGTTGACTTACCGCTACTATGCTTGCTGATCATCCAACCCGGTACCAAAACAATCTCAACATCTCGTGAGCCTCGCTCACCGGGTAGCCGGCAACCAGCACGGACCATACCCAATCAACATCACAAACCGGTCCCCGGGTAGAATCATAACACAACACGGCAACAGCAGTCACCACAACAACTTGTAACCACAACATCAACAATACTCAATATCTGATCAAAACGACAGGAGATACTCATCCAACAATTATCAAAAGAAGCCAACAAGCAAAGGACAACTGGCAACCGATGCCCACGACAATGGACTACTCACAACCAGCGACAATAATTAACACCCGTAAACTGGCAACCTATGCCGACCACGGTCAACCGATTAAACTGAGGACTGACAACATCCAAAGGAATAATCATGAGACATCATGCAAATGAACATATCACATCATAGCCCAATAAGCAAAAGCACATTTCAAACAACACTGAGCCAAGACCAAAAGAATATTTATTATTATTTCCAATTTTAACCTCCGGGCCCGTCACTGGACAAGCTAGGGTCGTACTTGGTTATTAACTAATTCTGGATGCCAGGCCCCACCACAATCCGGGATCAACATCCCCATATCTCAAATCCGGGATCAACATCCCAATATCTCAAATTCGGGATCAACATCCCAATATAACAAATCCGGGATCAACATCCCAATATCTCAAATCCGGGGTCAACACCCCAACCAACAAACCCTCTGGCAAGACACCACAGAACTAGTCTCTAACCATCTAGTCGTACCACTACTTTCCAAGTGACAATTACATCATCTCAATTCAATTTCAATTTTCATTCCAATTCCCGTTATCCTTTTCCCAATTATCCACAATCAATAATCCAACATCATTCTCAACACATCATCCAAGAATCAATATCACAATCCAGTAATTACTCAATTTTTAATCATCACAGATTATTTCTCAGCTCAACCAGTCAATAATTTTATATCACCAATCTTTCACATCAAACAGTTCAACAATATTTCCAACACAACAACACAGGACTAACACGTTTCTACAACAGCATCAACAATTCCATAGCAATCATGTAACAGTCAACAATCATTCCAACAGATCATTCTAACAACAAAATACACAAACAACAAAGAGACACACACAGCATTACGGGCACATATCAAGGTTTATCCATCCTCACCTTGGCCGATTACTCAACTTCGGAAAATAATGACCGGTCCGACGCCGGCTCCTCGGGAAACTGCCCGATATCCAAAAACCTATACAACAAATCAATATACACTCACATAAATGCACATATTCGGCATGCAATGATGCCAATACTATGAAATTACCCATCTCGGTTCTTACTCGATATTATTATCTTTTTACCGAAAATATTTATCCGAACGTACATCCGAATACTACTTCGGTACCATACTGTAATTAAAACTCTTTCAAGATATTTTTTTTCATGAAGTAATTATAATTTTCCAAAATATTAATCTCCATAATTTTTCCAAAAAAATAATAAGCTATTTATAATTTCTAGAAAATATTTATAGTATTTATCTTTTTCTAAATACATAGACAATTTAATTTTCCAACACAAAATATAATTAACTTTAATTTTCCAAATACATATTTATATACATATACCATAATAATAATTTTCCAGACGAAAATAATACATATATTAAATTTTCAGAAATTATTTCCAAAGTATATATATTTTTCCCAATTAGTAATAGTTTTCCAAAACATAACTTAATTATTTATAAAAGTAAATATATTTATATTTTTCTGAAAATACCAGAATTAGATTGGAAATAATTTTCTCAAAATAAATATATAATTTTTTTTCCAAAATTAATTTCTAGAATATGGATAAATATATATGTATATATATGTATTGTTTTTTTTAACTAGAATGGGCCAACAGTTCAAGCCCACATCCAAAACCCAGCAGGTCAGGCCCAGGAGCCCAAGCCCAGGCCCAATCCGCGAGGCCCAAATCCAACAACCCAACCCATAACGCAACCCACAAGAAATCGGGTCAACCCGGCGACCCGCGACCCATGTCCGGGTCGTCTTCTTCACAGCTCACCTCGAGGGGGTGCAGACAACGGCGAGGCAGCGGCGGTGACTGCAGGCTAAGGCGGACGGCGACGCAGCGACAGCTTCGTGGAGGAACGCGGCTGGAGAAGATGGCATCGGGGAGAGCTGCGGCGAGGAGGGCAGCGTCGGGAGCGACGGTGGCAAGTCGCGGGTCGACGACTGCAGGTGAGGCGAGGCTCGGCGGCTAGTTTCGTCGGGTCGTCGCTCCATGGACAGCGGCGCGACTGCAGCAGCAACGGGCAGAGGGGGAGGACGGCGAGAAGGCGAGAGGAGGGCGGCCGAGGTGCGTGCATGGAGAGGTGGCGGTGAAGGGTGGTGGTCCGGCGGCTCTTCTTCTTCCCACTTCTTTTCTTTTTTTTTTCTTCCCCGGTTACTTCTTTTTTTCCTTTTTTTCTCTCTTCTTTCTTTTCTTTTTTTTTTTCCTTCTCTCTTTTTTTTCCTCCCTCTCTTTCTTTTTTTTTTCTTCCCCTCCTGCTGCATCTTCACCGGCTGCCTTCTTTTAATCTGTTTTTTTTTTACTATTTGTCATGTGAATCTAATAATATAATTCGTCCGCATTACGGGCGAGTCCGATCCGGACCAAAAAATAATCGATACCCCGTAGTTATTTTCCGGTGTGATTTTCCGAGAAATTCCGAAACCCGAAAAATACCAACTTAGCTCCGAAAAATCAACGGGAAAATCACGAGCGCGGGAAAACCCTTGGTTTCAAAAGACGACTCCCGATTTACCTTGAATTAATTACCCAAGATTAATTCAACAGTAAATCACGATAAATAGACTTTTACAGTCCGGTAAAAATCCAAAATTTTACCCGGGCTGTTACAGTCTTCTACCCCGAGCCTACCCCGAGCAAGACGATTTCCAGTGCAAAAAATAGGTTGAAAAATGAATGAAGAAAACTAAAAAAAAAGGAGGAAGAAGACACCCGGTCACTGTACACCTCGAAGCATCCCACGCCGCCTCGTGCTCCACCGCCGCCACCGTCGCGTCCGGCAGGCTGTCGCGACCTCGACACTGCCGTTTCCCACCGCCGACACGCCGCCAGGAAGAGATGACCCAACGAGAGACTCGTCAGATTCACCTCGCTCGGCCTCCTTCCGCCTCCTACCGACGTCGCTACAGCCACCGTCGAGCCTTCTCTGTGACGCCACATCGTTCTGCCGTTGCTGCCCTCTCCCCGTGCCGCCTGCCGCCCTCGCGCCGCCGCTTGCAGCCCTCCTAGGCGAGCGACCCGCGAGACTAAGGTGCCGACCCGGATGTGAAGAAGATGACCCGGTTTTGGCCGGGTCATGGATACGGGCTGCAGGTTTTGGGCTGCCGGCTCGGGCCTACTGCACTGGCCTGAATGTGGTACTGTACACGGGTCTGGCCCGATACTATTCAAGCCCAGCCCGATTTTAAAAAAAAAAACTGAAACAGGAAAATAGAAAAGAAAAAGAGAGAAAAGAAAAGAAAAAAAGAAGAAAAGGAGAGAAAAGAAAAAAAATGTGGAGAGTAATGTGAAAAAAAGAAATATATATATATATATGTATATATATATTTTGTTAAAAAAAAGGGGAAGAATTTAAATTGCTGAAAGATTTATCGAGTAAGCATATCCTCTATTATAGTATTCAATATTGGCCGGCTAAGCCGCCTTATCCATTTGTTGGCCGGCTAAGCCGCCTTATCTATTTGTTGGCCGGCTAAGCCACCTTTTTATTACAAATAGGCTCATAAAAGGCTCATTGCCTTTAATTTTTGGTTATTGGGCTATAAAAAGGCCCATTATATTTATTTCCTTGTTTTAATTTACTTTTTGATTGGGCTCATACAAGGCCCATTACATTTAATTTTCGTTTATTCAATTTGATTGGGCTAATTAATAAAAGGCCCATGTTTATTTATTTTATTTAAGTCCTTTATTTAATTTATTACAAAACTTGAATTGGAGGCCCTTAGAATTTCCGGAAGAAATTTGTTATGGGCATTGAATGTATTTAAATGCAAATCATCTGGAAGACGCAACAAAAAGAGAAAATAAAGCAAAGACTGGATATCTTAATGCCAAATAATCCCGCAGACCTTTGAGGAAAATAAAAGAAAGATATGACCACCAGAAGATGGATGTTATATGACCACCAGAAGGTGAATATTGTATGACCATCCGAAGATGGATACTGTTATTATCTTGCTTACCCTGAAGGTGCAAGCCAGTATATATTAAATAATTTTATTTTTTGTTTCACTTTTATTATTATGTGTTATTTTATTTTATTTTATTTACTTTACAGTATTTTATCATCGTTTCTAGAATAATGGCTCAGGCATTTGTCCTGAAGACAATGCAAGTTGACATCCAAGGGGAAGAGTTATATGTGTGGATGTCACCTATTTTACATAACATGTACAATCTCAAAATGAGAAAAAGATTTATACGCTCTAGAAGAGCATAAGTTTGAATATGTTCCTGAAGAACGCACGTTTTTCTATAATCTAGAAGATCATACATTTACGCTCTGGTGGAGCAAATACTCTTGAAGAGTACAGAAACTCCCACTTACAGTAATAAAAGATATTATCATGGATCCCGTCGAATTGACTCTGCTCTATTCCCTGAAGCGAATAAGACAGTATAATTAATTGTGCATGTGACTGTGAATGAGGTTATAATGGCAAAGCTAAAAGAAAACATGCATATTATTGCAAAATGGATCCATTACTTGAGAACATCCACATAAAGGAATTGTTCTCATACAAAAGTTGAAATAATTATTTATCTGTCGGGTACAACATTGTCATGGAGATGGTGCTGTGAGCTGGAAGAGTTCCAACCAAGAAGCAGTTGCCAACTCTACAACTAAGGTTGTACAAGGTTCCTTCTGAGAATTTTATAGCAGATCCTTTGGCTGAGCCTTTCACACAGCGGAAGCATGATGGTCATGTAACATCCATTGGTATTAGATACACGGATGATTGGCTTTAGTGCAAGTGGGAGATTGTTAGTAATATGCCCAAAAGCCAATCAATGGATGTTTGTAGTCATGTATACTCATTAAGGTTATTCCAATAAATATCGTTTATGAGATAAACGCTTGCATATATTTATAACCCTAGAATATTTATATATTCTTAAATGTCCCTAGTCGATTATTATTATGGATGGGTTGTAATAATAAATTAAGACTAGCGTATGTTGAGAATTATATGAGATATGAATTCTACATACGGGTACAAGTTAGAGAACTTGTGGACTGGACCGACCCACATAAGAACCCTACATAGAACGTTATATGATTGTCATTAGTGGTTCTTATATGTATTGTCCTTAGACCTGAGATCATCGAGGTTCCCAACATATGAGTCGTATACTTTGATATTATTCCTAGTCATCCGTAACTGGGTGGACTTAAGGGTAATCATTGGGTATATGCTAAATGTGTAGTGGGTTTTGTTTGATCCAGAGGGGATTCGTCCAACCCATATAACGGGTATATTATCGGATGGTTTCTTGATGGAGTTGAACCGGAAATGCATGGCCATGCTCGGATTATGATATGGTGATATCATAGGTATCCGTTTTATGCGGTTAACTCGAGGATCAAGAAACAGAGATTGAACATATGCGAGATTGACATATTCCATGTCTCGTGTTTAATTTTGATAACGGGACGAAGGGACGATGACATGTTCCGAGGCATATAGAATCAGTACTGATCTTGTCGTTCGGGTAGCAATGATGTGTTGCTAGACGCCGCTCTTTGCTTATAATTGTAAATGAGTTTACAATTATTGCCGGACGTTACAAGTGCCTACAGGGTCACACACTTAGAATCGTTGATTCGAGCAGGTGGTTGAACCGTGGTTGGACTAGGGTTCGACCAGGTATGGTTGGACTATGGTTGGATCGTGGTTGGACCAGGGTAGTTTTGGGCTGGTTTGATTCAATAATTGTCAGAATTATTGAGCCAAACCTGATTGCTTGTGATGTGTAATCCTATTAGTGCTTAGTGGTAGACAAGATAATGGGTATCATAATCATGATGGGCCATTATGTTGGCCATTACCATAAGCACTAATTGAGTGGCATAATTTGATTATGCTTTGGGTTTTTGGCTGATTGCATTCTGGTTTTGGAGAGCCTTGAGAGTGTTTTTCAGACCAGCAAGAACACACACAAACACTTCCTTTCTTTGAGAAAGAAAGAAGAACACAAAACCACAAGATTAAGCTCCCGAAAATCCGTAGCTAGCACCACGGTTCGGGAGTGCTAGGGGGTTGGAGATCGTGAGACGATTTCGACCAGTGATTGACGGTTCATATGGATACCGTAGAGGAGCAGGATATTCTTCCAGCTCTAGCTGATTCGGTTCTTCAGTTAGGTGAAAGATCCTAACCGTTTCAGGTATGATCGATTTTGTTGTTCGGTTTGGTTGCTTCACTTGGATCCTCCAAAGTTTTCGGGTCTTTCCGCTGCACTTGATTGTCAAGTTTGCATGCCCGGATACTTACAGTGGTAGCGGAGCCTCTTGTGAAGCTCTAAACTGAATTTATATGCATATGTTTGATATGTTCTGTAAATATACATGATATGTTCTATGTGACAAAGCATGATCATGATATATTGTTTTCAATTATGTATATGTGATATATATGTTGATGTTGGTTTATGTCAAAATTTTTTGACAACAAGAACTTGATTGGTATGAGATGTCAATCAAGCAGATATTGACAGTAAGTCGAAAGAGTTCGACAAAACGAAAATCGACCGTCGGTTTTCGTATGGAACGATTGTCGTTCATGTGTAGCAGGGCCAGGACATCGATGTTCATCAGATGGACATCGATGTCCATATGAAATTAGCCTTGGTCGAGCCTAGTGGACATCGATGTTATGCGTCATAACATCGATGTTCCATAAAGGTTGGCCTTGGCAGAATCCCACGAACATCGATGTTCAAGATTTAACATCGATGTTCAAGAGCTCTGTGAGCTTGGTTTGAGATTCCAGAGACCAATGGACATCGATGTTCATGACAGGACATCGATGTCCTTGTGTTCCAGAGTCTCAAACATCGATGTTTAAAGGTTAGACATCGATGTTTAAAACTACTGCCAAGTTTTTGGACCTTCGGAACTTTCCAACATCGATGTCCAAGAGTTGAACATCGATGTTCTTGAGTTCCAGAGGCCAATGAACTTTCGGAACTTGCCAACATCGATGTCCAAGAGTTGAGCATCGATGTTCATGAGTTCCAGAGGCCAATGAACTGTTGGAACTTTCCAACATTGATGTCCAAGAGTTGAACATCGATGTTCTTGAGCTCTGCCAAATAGTTTGGACTTCCAGAGCCTCAAGGCCATCGATGTTCATGATAGGACATCGATGTCCTTGTGTTCCAGAGGCCAAATGACATCGATGTTCATGACAGGACATCGATGTCCTAAAGCACCCGAGGCCAATGGACATCGATGTTCAGAAATGGACATCGATGTCCTTGTGCATTACCAAGGTGTTGGGAGAATCAGATTCTCAAAGACATCGATGTTCACTTATGGGCATCGATGTTTACATGTATCTTTGGTTTCCAAATTTACAAACATCAATATATGATTTATCAAGAACATGCATGTAATGTATTGGAATAATATGTTGATGAAAATATTAAGTTCTTAGTTGCCTTCCATGATAAGCACTCATCACTGCTTAGATCAACACTTGGTAGGTTTTGCCAAAGTGAGGTGCCAATATTTATCCTAGCAAGGTGCGACTGGATAATTGTAATATCTGAACTGCTTATTGTGGGTTTGGACTTAACTAGGTCATCTTAATAGGATTAAGGACTTAGAGGCAAGGAGTTGAGTAATGTCTATGAGATAGACAAGAACAAGTGTTGTTCGCTCAACTATCCAAGAGTTACATGAGATATAATTGACAAGAGTTGTCTACCTAAATAGCTATGATGTAGGCGATCAGCCAAAGCTGACTTATATTGTAGTGAAATATGGATCTTGGCCTACTTATATGATTGTCTTGATTTATATAGTAGGAGTATCATTTAATAGAATTCCTTGTTAAATGATTTTGTATGCATCACTCTTATTTGTGTGAGTAGATCATTGTTGTAGAATTTCCATGGCACAAAACACTATCACAATATCACTACGATCGGTCCTTTAGAAGGAAAAACTGAATGGGAATAACTTCCTAAAATGGTATCGTAATTTGAGGATAGTCCTCAATCAAGAAAAATAAATTGTATGTCCTCGAAGGGCCTGTTCCAAATGAACCGGCGCCTAGTGCTTCTAGGGCAGGAAGGGATGCTTACAAGAAGCATCTTGATGATGCATTGGATGCATCATGCCTTATGCTTATAACCATGGACTCTGAGCTT
>JAKUCV010002300.1:0-58768 GCA_028386065.3 Turnera subulata
TGCTTCCTCTGCTCGGCTGCCCGAGCCTCCTTCCCGAGCAACTGAACTCTCTCAGCATCAAAAGCAGCGGCACAAACTGCCTCCCAAGTCTTGTGCCCTCCACCAGCCACAGCCATCGCTATCTCAGTACGTAAGCCGTTAACAAACCGCCTACACTTGGTCAACTCATCGGGCACAAACTCCCTAGCATAAGAGAGAAAAATGCTATACCGGATCCTGAAAGCTGATACAGTCTCATCTAGACCCTGCTTCACCTCAAGAAACTGCTTCTTCTGCTCCTCCAGAAAACCAACAGTAAGAAACTCCTTGTAGAATCTCTCCTTGAAATCCTCCCATGGCATCTCCACAGGCTTCGGTAGATTGGCCACAAGATCCTGCCACCATGACAATGCATACCCTGTGAACTTGTGTGCAGCTAATCGGGGCCCTCTGCTCAGGTGCACAGGTCAACTTCTCCAGAACATTCTCCACCTGGCGAAACCAAACATCAAACTCCTTGACTTTGCCCCTTCACCTGTGAATTCCTTCACAGCAGACTTATCCATATGTTTGTATCCACTCTCCATACCACTTGCTGCAGCAGGCGCCACCGGCTGGCCACCCTGCTGCTGCTGCTGAAACTGCTGCCACTGCAAAAAAGCCTGATACTGCTGGAATGTTGGGTTCACAACTGGTGGTACAGCATTCTGTCCTCCACCACCTGCAGCATTATTCTCTGCTGCATTATTGTTCCCCTGACCAATGGCAACCTGCATCACCAACACATTGTCGGAGACATGAGTAGCGGCGTCATCCTCAGCATTGTGCTGTCCCTCGTGATCCATATCGACGCCTATATGAATGCAAATGAGTCAAAAACACCTTTAAGTCATAAATCCGGAAACAGGCTTAAACACAGAAATCACTTTGAAAACAAAGTTCAAGACACTTTTAAAAAACCAAGGATCTAAAGCCTGCTCCGCTACCAAGCTGAAACACCCGTGTCCCAATTTTACAGATAAAATACTTAAATAAGGGAAATTACCAAAATACCTCTGAAACCCGGGACACGAAATCCAATGTCAAAAACAATATCCAAAATCTCAATATAAAGAGATGTCATAACAAACATAGTCAATCTGGCTTAGCAAGCCTCAAATCAAACCTGGCATCCTGCCGATACAGCATCAATAGTAAATCCTGGCAACCCGTCGATAATGTAATCCAAATCAATAGACATCTCAATAAAAATCTAATGCAGCGGAAGAAATAAATGGAATAAAAATATGAGAAACAAAACAGTATGCATGCCGACACTATGGATCCAACCGGGAGAACAAGCACAGCTACCTACTGGGATGTCCACGTCCGTACTCCGGGAAAAGAAGAAAGTGACAGCACGCTATCTATGGGTCTGAAAAACAACGTTGGCGATTATGTGAGTCGCCTACTCAGTGAGCAATATAAGTCTAATTATGAGAGTGTGCTGATCAAGTCCGAAAGGAAAGAAGAGCAACAAGACAAGCATGCAAACATACAACAATCAGTACTAACATGCCAACACAATCAAGCATTCAGTTTATTATTCTTCATCTGTTGTGTGTTAAGTTTTCTTATTATGATTAATTATTCAGGGCCCCTACTGTGTGCGTCGAGCTCGGTCCCGTCTCATGAGACAACCATGCTTACGCCCAAATAAAACCAGGCACGAAGCCCAAACAAATCCATAGAGAGAGAGAGAGAGAGATACAGAGAGAAAGAGGGAAGTAGAAAGGGGAAGGTAGAAGGAGGGAGGTAGAAACCGGTCATCACAGACCCATATGCAAATCCGCATACCACATGCTAACCCGCATGCAAACCCGAGCGGTATCACTTCCCGCTCGAAACAACCGGTCATCAGCACACAGTAGCCTAACTTCTACTGTCCATTATCTTTATTCACAGATTATGAGTTTATGTGTGCCATTAGTTGTGATCTAACAGGGTAGTGTGATAAAAACATCTCAATCAAATAACCGGGTCTCCGACCCACAACACATCACACAAAGCACTCAAATTCACATCACATGTTGTAAACCATAACAATCCGAATATCCAGCTCTTAAGCAAAACAGTACACTTAGGCACACAATACGGATCACAGCATGTTAGCAAACAAGCATGCAACTCAAACAAACCAATCCAACGAGCTCTTGCATACTAACATAAAAAGACATATAAAGTCACCTCAACGACGATTGTCCTGTGGAGCCTTTCCCAAAACCGATCCACCTGCTCCCGAGGTAACACCCGTGCCTGAATACCGGCACATATACACATCACAAAACAGTTTTTAAAGAAATAAACAAAACTATGCATGAATGCCGATGTAAAGCTCAACTGAGTAAAACCCGTCCCCAATTAGTCAGTTATGAAATTCCCGGGTCTAAGCCCGACATGATGTTCACTCACCCAAACTCCAAGTACCGGGACCTAAGGTTCACCGGGCTTAAGCCCAACTAAGTGCAAAAGAAATTCCCGAGCCTATGGCCCACTCATTATGTCGTTTATGAATTCCCGGCCTAAAGTCCAATCTAAGCCCAATTACAATTTCCGGGCCTAATGCCCACTTCCATAAGTCCTTATTTAATTAATTATAGGATTGGGCTCAAAGCCCGTTACTTAAGTCCAAGGTTAATCCGATGTCCAAAAATTCCCGGCATAAGGTTCTACCCGTGTCGGTAATTACCAGCCTCATACTGTTCACACTCTCGGTTTCTACTAATCATAATTTAAATACATAACCCAATTCCGAATTATAAGTACATGCCGGATATAGATTTAAAATACACCATATATACCGTGGAATGCCGAAATAACGACCCGAGCCTCGCCGGAAAATTCCCGAGCCTTCGCCGGATTCCGGTGAACTCGCCGGAACTTCACCACAGCCTCCAAACCAACACGTCAGCTCTGCCACCATCAAACAACCAACAAATACCCGAACCAAACATCTCAACAAATCCATATTCCAAAGAAAAATCCAAAACAGAAAAGAGAGCCGGAATCTTACCGGAATCAAACACAATACAAAATCCAGATCCTACTGCCGAAGCCTCGGATCTAAGGAGCAGCACCGGTTTCTGCAACGGCTCTCCTGCCCAGAACTTCACCCCGACCCGAGCACAAACCTCGCTACCGCCGCAAGAACAGCTCACTGCCCACACCCACATCTCACAGTCCAATAATTAACACAGACACAGAAACGAATCGAAATAGAGTTGAGTGTATGAATCCTTACCCGAGAGAAATATTGCCCAAACCGGATCACTTGAACCCGTTCAACAGCACCAACTCGCTTCCTGCCGGCGTCATACACGAACAGCAACATCGACACCACCCACACCCGACCACCACACCGAACCCAACAACAACGACCCCGACCACAACCCGTCGCCAACCCCAACCCACAACAAAAACAGAGAGCCAATTAGCACGACGGTCATCGCAGGACGAAGAGAAAGAAAAGAAAAAGAGGAAGGGAAACAAGGACTGGGCTTACCCGTTTAACAGCGACAGCGACGGCTTGAGGGACGTGCAGCGGCGGCTCGTGTGCTTGAGTGTGCCGAGAAAGCGAAAGAGAAAAAAAGGACGGGAGAGGAGAAAGAGGGATGGAACGGGAGAGCAAAAAGAAGAGAGGGAGAAGGGAGATTTCATGGGAAGGTTACAGGAGAGGGGAAGAGAAGAGGGAGAGAGAGAGGGAAAAAGAGAGAAGGAAGAAGAAGGGGAGATGGGGGCGGCGACCGTCGGGTGAGAGAAGAAGAAATAAGAGAAATAGGAGAAAGGAAGAGAAAAGAGAAAAGGGGAAGAGTTTTTAGGGTTGAGCCGGCCCCAGTTCAAAACGACGTCGTTTTGGACTGAGGCGCGGTCAATCCGCCCTAGTCAACATTGTTTTTTTTTTCCTTCTTTTCCAAAACGACGTAGTATCGATAGAACCCATATTAAACTCCGCGTTTCACCCCGATTTCGAATCCGTTTTCCACGGAACCCGAACCATGAACAATACCAACTTAAAATTGATATTTCCAAGGCATAATAATTTATTTCCTCGACTAAAACTCGCAAAATACCTCAAGGGTAAAATTGGAATAAAAATTTCGAAAATTCCGAAAAATCAACTTATGAAAATTCGGGGCGTTACACTAATTCCTCAATTAGTTCCTAATTTTTTCTCGAAACTAAGAGCGAAGGGTTAGTTGTTGTTGTTCCAGCAACTATGGTTTCTCCTTTCGGTCCTTCACCTAGCTACCTATAATCATGTATGGGTTTGATCAAGACTCAAACATGGAGCAAGTTTGCAACAACCAAACAAAAAAAAAATGGTTAAGAACATAGGAAGAGCAATTTATTTCACTAAGAACAGAGACATGCTTCACCCCTTCAACCTAAGAGGGGTTGTTTAGTTCATAATCAAGGTTACAAAATCAAAAGGAATTAAGGGTAGTATAATGTTTGGAACCAAGCTGGAGGTTAGGGACAACACGATTTCTGCCTAGAAAAGGCTGCAGAATCGTATTTTCCCCTTGAACCCTTTGTTCCAAAGTTCTACAGGTTGTGGGTATTGATCCAGGGGTCCAGTTCGATGTCTGTTCTTCCTTTCTCCTTCTCTTTCATGGTGCAGATTCCTCTCTTCTCTTCTCTCCCACGTGCTGGAAGGTTTGGCAGTTGGGCAGGTTGAGCTTCAGTTGCCCATCTTGCTCCTCGAGGTAAGGCAGCTTGGGAGGTGTGCCAAATGGATGAAATCTGCAAATCAGCAGATTTTAGAAGACTTAGAGGGAGGATATGGTTCTTTAACTGCTAAATTCTTTGGGTGTGATGATTATCCCCTCTTTCCCATGCTTAAAGTCTTCTGAGTTGGTCAGGTCATGATTGCAGAGTTGAAAGTTCTGCAAGTGGTGAAGCTCTGCAAGTGGCTGAGTTTAATATTCTTATTTTTGCGTTCTGGTCATCTACAGATTCCACAGGCTGAGCCTATGCTGGGCCTGTGCCTGAGGCTGTATGCGATTTCTTCTCATTTTTCTGTGCAATTGATTTCAGCTCTTTTTGAGATTGATGGAGTGGCGTGATGGCTTCGTGGATTAAGGCAAAGGTGGTGAAATCCAGTGGATAACTTGTGATTGGAGGGGGATTCGTGGCCTTTTACTGATTCTGCAGAGAACAACAAGCTGTCAAACAGGCTCATGCTGTGTCAGAGGCTGTTTTATTGAATTCTCCAATAAAAATCTCCAAAATTCTTCAAAATGCACCTGGAATCACTAATCATACAGTAAGGGATGGGATTAAAGGGAATATGATGAAATAATGCAAAGTGAGGTATATAGTCATGATAAGTCGAGAGAAAGTATATCTAAAATCATGCCAAAAACTATGCATATTTCATGTGCATCAAAATACCCCAAACTGAAAATTTTGCTTGTCCTCAAGCAATCAGAAGAGAAAAGAAGGCATGATTTCGAAAGGAAGTAAAACAATTCCAATGCATCAGATTTTAACTAGGTTTCTCCCTTGTGATGTTCCAATTTAGGCATCCTCTTATTCTTCCTTAAAATCTGCACAGACTCTAATCAAATTCCTTGGTGGAGTATGATTCCCAGATGTTGCCCTTGTCCTTCCTCCCTTTCTTTATTTTTGTTTTTCTTTTCTTCTTTTTTTTTTCCTTCTTCCCATACGTTTTTCATTTTCTTTTTTTTTTCAAGGGGAGGATGGAGTTCGTGCATCTGGTGGCGTTTTGATTTTTGCACTGGCTGAGTATGGGTCATCTCCTTTTTCTATTCTTGATCAAATCATGCTCATAGGCTCATCGATAGGGTGAGGTTGTTTGAAGGAGTTTGGTGCCCTTAGACACTGATGGCCCATGCTTATGGCTTCAAATGGTTGAGGGTGGACTGTGGAGGGTAATTGAATGAAATGGGGGCCATCTTGATTGGCTCAAATGGGGTTGCGAGTGAGGTGCGGGTTGGTGTAGTCTGTTTGGTGTGCCAAAGATGGCCTAGATCCTTTCCTTGCTTGTAGACTTTGCTTAAATTTTGCCTTGACAGAAGTAATGGCCTGTTCTAAGGTAAACAGGCTGAGCTTGTTTGTTTAGAAAAAATTCCTTAACATGGTTCTTCTCTTGACAGAGTTCATGGAATGCAGTTGCTTGATTATTCCTGTTCTGTTTTGGAAGAAAAATAAGACAAGTCATAAGATTGTGGTCTTGAGCAAAATTTAAATGGAACAAGAGAGAGTGCATAAATGTAAAGACAGGCTCACATTAGGAGAAACAAAGTGAAAATAGATGAAAATCGAAATTGCATTACTTGAACACTAGAAAGTACATAGCATAATTGCACCCTAAAATACCCCAAACTGAAAAACTTACAGTGTCCTTACTGCAAAAACAAAACAAAAACAGGGTGCAATAACTACAAGGTCATATAAATAAAAGAAGCACACTGTCGAAAACAAAAGAGATAAGGTCTAGGCTGAGTTATATGGACACAAAATACCCCAAACTGAAAGTCTATATATGTGTTGTGGGGTTAGTCTAGACTAAATCTGTGCTGCAGGATCGGGGGAAAGTTAGTTTCTGGGCCTCTTCTTCCCGAACGGTGGTTGAGGTGGTGCTGGCGATACCCTGGTCAGTGCCCTTGCCATGTTGAGGAGGTTGGTGAGGTTTTCGGTCAATTGGACTTGCTGGCTCGTGTATTGGTTATGGACTTCTCGCCAGACATGGGCCTGTGTCTCCCCATTCCTCCTCAGTTCTGTGATGCCCCGAGTGATGCTAGTGCACATTTCCCCCATTGAGCCTGTGAGGCGGATCTCTTGGGCAGAAATGCTCTCCTGGAGGCGCTGCTGACGTTCCCCTTGAGCATTAAGGGTCTCTTGTAAGTAATTTTGGTTTTGGAGGATTGGAACGATCTATTGACCAATACACGAGCTATTCCCTTGAGCATTAAGGGTCTCCGTGTGGGTAACAGTGTGACACAGTGAAAGGTCCAGACCATCTTGATCGAAGCTTTCCAGGGAATAGCTTTAGGCGAGAGTTGTAAAGAAGAACTTGGTCACCTTCCTTGAATTACTTGGGCTGGATCCTGCTGTCATGCCACTTCTTTGTCTTTTCCTTGTATAGCTTGGCATTCTCATATGCTTCCAGCCTTAGCTCATCTAGTTCATTGAGCTGCAACAGCCTCTGCTCTCCTACGACCAGTGTATCAAAGTTTAGAGCCTTAATGGCCCAATACGCCTTGTGCTCGAGTTCCACAGGTAGGTGCCAAACTTTTCCAAAGACTAGGCGATATGGTGTGGTGCCTATAGGTGCCTTGTAGGCTGTGTGGTATGCCCAAAGAGCATCATCAAGTTTCATTGCCCAATCGTTGCTTGATGGTCCCACTGTCTTCTCCAAGATTTGCTTGATCTCCCTATTTGTCACCTCGACTTGGCAACTTGTCTAGGGATGGTAGGGAGTGGCCACTTTGTGTCTGATTCCATATTTCCCCAAGAGGGCTTCAAACTGCCTATTGCAAAAATGGGTACCACCATCACTGATTATGGCTCTGGGTGTGCCAAATCGAGTGAATATATTTTTCTTCAAGAACCGTGTCACTACCCTGGCATCATTCGTTGGGGAGGAAACAGCCTCAACCCATTTGGAAACATAATCCACAACCACCAAGAAGTAGTTGTTCCCATATGAAGTTGGTAATGGTCCCATGATGTCAATCCCCCAAACGTCAAACAGCTCTACCTCTAGTATGCCCTGCTGTGGCATTTCTTGCCTCCTTGAGAGGTTCCCTGTTCGTTGGTATTCCTTGCAAGCTATCACCCAATTGCGTGCATCCTTGAACAAAGTAGGCCAATATAGGCCAGCTTGTAAGACTTTTGAGGCTGTCCTGGTTGCACCATGGTGTCCCCCGTACTCTGTATTGTGGCAACAGTGTAGGACCTGTGCCACTTCTTCTTCAGGAATGCATCTTCTGATCATCCCATCTCCACTCCTTCTAAACAGCAAGGGCTCGTCCCAGAGGTAGTTCTTTATGTCAGCGAAGAACTTCTTCCTCTTAGAATAACTCAGATCAGGTGGGAGTGCTCCACAGGCTAAAAAATTGACAATTTCTACATACCACGGCATGAGCCTGTGAGTGACACTGTGGATGGTTGCAATGAGGCTGTCGTCTGGGTGGTGGTTATCAATGGGCATGTCCACTCTTGGCATGTGCTCTATTGGTAGTCTGGATAGGTGGTCAGCTACTACGTTCTCTGTACCTTTCTTGTCCCGGATTTCCAAGTCAAACTCCTGAAGTTAGAGTATCCACCTCAGGAGTTTTGGCTAGGTTTCCTTCTTCGCCAGCATGTACTTCAAGGCGGAATGATCGGCGTGTATGATGACCTCGGAACCCAGCAAGTATGCCCGAAATTTCCCAATGGCAAAGACTACTGCCAAGAGTTCCTTTTCAGTGGTGGCATAGTTGACTTGTGCTTCATCTAGAGTTCGGCTTGCATAATAAATTGCATGAAGTTTGTTGTCCTTCCTCTCTCCGAGCACAGCCCCTACAGCATGGTCACTGGCATCACACATGATCTCAAAAGGCTGGCTCCAATCTAGGGGCTAAATGATTGGAGCTGTGGTTAATGCTGTTTTGATCCTGTGTAAAGCATCTAAACATGATTCATCAAATACAAATTCAGCATCTTTACTAAGAAGATTCGTCAAAGGTTTTGCAATCTTTGAGAAGTCCTTAATAAAGCGCCTATAAAAACCTGCATGACCAAGAAAGCTCGAATTGCCTTAACAGAATTAGGAGGTGGAAGTTTTTCAATTATATCAATTTTGGCTTGGTCTACCTCAATTCCTCGCCCTGAAATTTTATGCCCAAGGACAATTCCTTCAGTCACCATGAAATGACACTTTTCCCAATTCAGAACACGGTTAACAGCCTCACATCGTGCTAGCACTATTTCAAGGTTAGCCAAACAAATATCGAAAGAAGTTCCATAGACAGAGAAATCATCCATAAATACCTCCATTATATGCTCTATCAGGTCATGGAATATGGCCATCATGCAACGCTGAAATGTGGCAGGGGCGTTGCACAAACCAAATGGCATGCGCCTATATGCAAATGTGCCATAAGGGCATGTAAATGTTGTTTTCTCCTGATCACTTGGGTGGATTGGGATCTCGAAGAATCCAGAGTATCCATCCAAGTAGCAAAAATGCATATGCTTGGCAAGTCTTTCTAACATTTTGATCAATGAATGGCAAAGGAAAATGGTCTTTTCTAGTAGCCTTGTTAAGCTTCCTATAGTCTATGCACATTCTCTAGCCCGTGACAGTCCTAGTTGGTATGAGTTCTTCCTTTTCATTTTTCACAACTGTCATTCCTCCCTTTTTAGGAACTACATGCACGGCACTAACCCAAGGACTATCTGAAATTGGATAAATTATCCCAGCATCTAATAGTTTCAAGATTTCCTTTCTAACCACTTCTTTCATGTTTTCATTTAATCTCCTTTGTGGTTCTATTACGGGTTTGCTGCCTTCTTCTAAAAGAATATGATGCATGCAAAGGTTAAGGCTGATACTTGTGAGATCGTCAATGGTGTAGCCTACTGCCTTTCGGTGTTTGTTGACTACAGTGCATACCTTGTCTTCTTCCTCCTGTGAAAGGTCAGCTCCAAGAATAATGGGAAACAAAGAGGCTTCAGGGTCTAAGTAGATATACCTGAGATTGGGTGGTAGAGGTTTTGTTTCTACCCTTGGTGCCTCTTTCGCAAGTTCTGGTCCAACGGATACTGTGACAGGCTCTGAAACAGCATCAGGGACAGGCTCAGAAACTGCCTCAATCCGTGGTTCTGTAGTATGGGCCTGTGCGTCAATTCCTGGCTCTATTTCTTCGGCCAAAAATTTTGCTACCTCCTTCAGGGCCGTTTGATCTCCATCAATGAGTCCATTGACTAGGCAACCCAGCAGCTCATCCTCATATGTCTCCATGAGTTGGGATGCCTTGACAAGCACATCAACAGGGTCTGGCATAGCATCAACCATGCAACACTATCCTGCTCCAAACTCATTCCTCTGTGCCTTCTGGACATTGAACTCTACTGTCTCCTCTCCAAGTTGCAATGTCAATGTTCCATTGGCGCAGTCGATCATGGCTCCTGCTGTGGCTAAGAACAGATGTCCTAAAATGATGAGTGTCTTCTCATCCTCTGTCATATTCATCACTACAAAGTCTACAAGGATGAAGAAATTGCCAACCTTGACTGGAACATCCTCCAACACTCCCACAGGGTATACAAGTGAGCAATCAGCAAGCTGAATGGTCATCCTCTTGGGACTTGTGTCTCCAAGGCTCATGTTCTGAGTAATGGAGAGTGGTAACAAGCTGACACTAGCCCCTAGATCGCACAGGGCTCCTTCAATCTTTTTGTCCTCGATGTTGCATGGTATTATGAAGCTCCCTAGGTCTGTACTTTTCCTGGGTGGATGGTGATGAATGAGGGCACATTGACATATAACTTACTCAGCATTTCCTTGAACTTACAGAATTGCTACTCCAGTTTGGATTTGTGGTACACTTCTGGGTATGGGAGCGGAGGTTGATAAGGTAGAACAGTCTGGGGTTGCTTCTCAGCCTTTCTCGTGCTAACAGGCTCAGACACTGACTCAGTCTGTGCCTGCACTATCTGTCCAAAACTGGAAGTCGATGCTTGTTGCTCTACAGCCTGAGGCGGTTTCGGCACTGTGTCTCTCAGCTCCTTCCCACTACGAAGTGTTACAGCCTTGACATGCTTGTTTCTTGGGTTCTCTATTGGTTTTCCTGGGAGAGCTCCTTGTTGGCTAGTGGACGTGGAGGCTTGTTGGGCAATTTGGTTTTTGAGGATTCTGTTGTGGGATTTGAGTTGGCTGATCTCCTCGCTTATTTTGTTCTGTTTTCTCTAGGATGGAGTGCAGCATGTTCATCATGTCGGTGTTGTTGCCTTGCTGTCCTCCTTGGTTCTGCCTCTGGTACTATGGCTGTCCTCCCTTGTTCTTTCTCTGGTACTGGGTTTGTCGTGGAACTCTTTCTTCGGTCGGTCCCTTCCAAGAAAAGTTTGGATGATTTCTCCGGGATGGATTATAAGTGTTTCCATATGGGCCCGGGCTTCTGCTGGATGAAGTGAGCTTGCTCAGAATCGCATTCGGCAAAGAGTGGGCAACTGGATGTACCGTAAGGTCCTCCACAGCCTTTACAGTCTAGGGTTGTGGCTGAGGCTGTCTTGACATGACCATCCCCTAGTTGCTTCATGAGGGCTTCTATCTCTGCCTCAGGCTTAGTTACTCTGTCCACACCAATTATTCCGAAGGATTTGACTCCTCTGACTTGGGTCTTTCTCTTGGACAACGCCTCCATAATGGCTACTCCATCATTATAGTCCTTGTCCAAGAATGCACCATTGACCATCTTGTCCAGGGTGTTCTGATCTTCATCACATAGGCCACAATAGAATTGTTCTAGCTGTACAGCCTCATCAATTTGGTGGTTTAGGCATCTTCTGAGTAATCCCTTGAAACACTCCCAAGCATCATGAATTGATTCATCATAGCATTGAGAGAAACCAATAAGCTGCTGCCTCAAACTTGAATCTTTACTTGAGGGATGGTACTCCTGTTAGTAATATGCCCAAAAGCCAGTCAATGGATGATTGTAGTCATGTATATACATTAAGATTATTCCAATAAATATATTTATAAGATAAACGCTTGTACATATTTATAACCCTAGAATATTACATATTCTTAAATGTCCCTAGTTGATTATTATTATGGATGGGTTGTAATAATAAATTAAGAATAGCGTATGTTGAGAATTATATGAGACATGAATTCTACATTCGGGTACAAGTTAGAGAACTTGTGGACTGGACTGACCCACATAAGAACCCTACATGGAACATTATATGATTGTCATTAGTGGTTCTTATATGTATTGTCCTTAGACCTGAGATCATCAAGGTTCCCAACATATGAGTCGTATACTTTGATATTACTCTTGGCTATTTCGTAAATGAGTAGACTTAGTGTAATCATTGGGTATATGATATAATGTGTAGTGGGATTTGATTGATCGAGATGAGATTCGTGCAACCCATATAACGGGTATATTATCAGATGGGCCTCTTGATAGAGTTGAACTGTTAAATGCGTAGCCACACTCGGATTATATGATATGGTGATATCATGAGTATCCAGTTTTACACAGTTAACTCGGGGATCAGGAAACTAAGATTAAACATATACGAGATTGATGTTTTCCATGTCTCGTGTTTAATCTTTATAGTGGGACGAAAGGACGATGACATGTTTGCGAGGCATATGAATCAGTACTGATCTTGTCGTTCGGGTAGCAATGATGTGTTGCTAGACGCCGCTCTTTACTTATAATAGTAAATGAGTTTACAATTATTGCCGGGCATTACAAGTGCCTACAGGGTCACACACTTAGAGCCGTTGATTCGAGCAGGTGGTTGGACAGTGGTTGGACCATGGTTCGACCAGGTGTGGTTGGACCATGGTTGGACTAGGGTCGCTTTGGGCTGGTTTGGTTCACTAAATGTCTGATTTATTGAACCATAATTAGTGCCTTGTGATGTGTAATCCCACCAAGAGTTAGTGGAGACATAATTAGCTAAAAGCTAATCATGTTGGCCAAAGCTGTTGGCCACTTTGTCCCCTACTTTTGTGAGTGGGATTAGACTAAGATAATCTGATTATGCTTTGATTTTTCATCACTTTTGAGTCTAAAATTTTTCAGAGTATTGAGCCTTGAGAGTGTCTTGAGAGTTCTTGTGAGTTTCAGACCATACACACCTTCTTTGAGAAAGCAGAAAATACCACAAACTCTAGCTTCCGAAAACTGCTGCTAGCACATCAGTTCGGGGGTTCTCGGGTTGGTAATCGTGTGACGATTCCAACTAGTTATCACGATTCGTGTGGATACCGTAGAGGGGCGGGATTGCTGTCTGACCTTGGCAGATTCAGCACAACAGTTGGGTGAAAGACCTCAACCATACAAGGTACGAAATTTCTGTTGTTCGGTTTAGCTGCTTCACTTGGATTCTCTATGGTTTTTGGGCTTTACGCTGCGTATTTCTTTGCTTTTGATTGTCAATTTTGCATGCCCGGAAACTTACAGTGGTAGCGGAGCCTCTTCTGATGTTCTAAACCGAATTTGTTGTGCATATGTGTGATGTGTACCTGCAAATATATATGATGTGTTGTATATGATGTAACATGATCATGATATATTGAATTCCATTGGTATATGTGATATTTGTTGAGGTTGTTTTGTCAAAAGTGTTTTGACAATAGGAACTTGATTGGTATGTGATATTAATCAAGGTGTTATTGGCAGTAAGTCGAAGAGTTCGACTCAGAAAAATCGATTGTCGGTTTGTGTATAGAACGATTGTCATTCTAGTGCAGCAGGGCCAGAACATCAATGTTCATCAGAACAACATCGATGTTCACATTAAGATTTGCCTTGGCCGAGACCAGTGAACATCGATGTTGTGAGGCAAAAATCGATGTTCACATGTCAAGTGGCCTGGGCAGAAAGGATTGAACATCGATGTTCAGGTTTCAACATCGATGTTCATGCCTTCTGTCAGATCGTTTTGAGACTCCAGATTCTCATGGACATCGATGTTCAGCAATGGACATCGATGTTCTTGAGTTCCAGAAGTGACAAACATCGATGTTTAAACGTTATACATCGATGTTTAAAACTACTGCCAAGTTTTTGGATCTTCGGAACTTTCCAACATCGATGTTCAAGAACCTAACATCGATGTTCTTGAGCTCTGCCAAATAGTTTGGAGTTCCAGAGCCTCAGAACATCGATTTTCAGATCAAGACATCGATGTTGTAGAGTTCCAGAGGCCATTGGACATCGATGTTCAAGCTAGGACATTGATGTTCATGAGCAATGCCAAGTGGTTGGCGAGAATCAGATTCTCACAACATCGATGTTCACTGTTAGACATCGATGTTCTCATGTAATTTTGGTTTCCAAATTTACAAAAACATCAATATATGATTCATCAAGAATATGCATGTAATGTATTGGAGTAATATGTTGATGAAAATATTAAGTTCTTCTTGTGTTGCCTTCCACGATAAGCACTCATCATTGCTTAGATCAACACTTGGTAGGTTTTGCCAAAGCAAGGTGCCAATGTTTATCCTAGCAAGGTGCGACGCGACAATTGTAATATCGGAACTGCTTATTATGGTGTTGAACTTAACTAGATCATCTTAATAGGATTAAGGACTTAGAGGCAAGGAGTTGAGAAAAGTCTATGAAATTGACAAGAATAAGTGTTGTTCACTCAACTATCCAAGAGTTACATGAGATGTAATTGACAAGAGTTGTCTACCTAAATAACTATAAAGTAAGCGATCAGCCAAAGCTGACTTATCTAGTACTGAAATATGGATCTTGGCCTACTTATATGATTGTCTTGATTTATATAGTAGGAGCATCATTTAATAGAATTCCTTGTTAAATGATTTTGTATGCATGACTCTTATTTGTGTGATTTGATCTATGTTGTAGAGTTATCATGGCACAAAACACTAGTACACAATCTCTGCGATCCGTCCTTGAGAAGGAAAAGCTGAATGGGAATAACTTCCTAAAGTGGCATCGTAATTTGAGGATAGTCCTCAAACAAGAAAAGAAGTTGTATGTCCTTGAAGGGCCTGTTCCTATTGAACCGACACCTAATGCTCCTAGGGCGGAAAGAGAAGCTTACAAGAAGCATGTTGATGATGCATTGGATGTTGCATGCCTTATGCTTGTTAACATGGACTCTGAGATTCAGAAGCAACATGAGAACTTGGGTGCATTCAATATGATCGAACACCTGAAAATGCTCTTTGAAGAGCAAGCTAGACATGAGAGGTATGAGACCTCTAAGGCATTGTTCCAATGCAAGATGGCTGAGTCATCACCGGTCAGGCCTCATGTGCTCGAGATGATTGGATACATTGAGAGCCTTGAGGGTCTGGGTTTTCCTTTGCAGAAGGAGTTGGCTGTTGATCTAGTCCTGCAATCGTTGCCGGATAGTTACAACCAATTTGTCATGAATTTCAATATGAGTCATCTTGACAAATCCTTGTCTGAGTTGCATAACATGTTAGGAACAGTTGAGCAACAAATGAAGGCAAACAAATCCAACAACTTTTTGATGGTTGGAAAAGGCAAAGGAAATGGTAAAGCCAAGTTTTACAAGAAGAAGAAATGCGTCAAGAAGTTTGGTGCATATGCATCTTCTTGTTCCCATGTGCTGAAACCCAAAGGTGGTATTGCAAAGGAATGACAATGTTTCCATTGCAACATACCTGGCCATTGGAAACGCAACTGTCCTATTTACCTTGATGAGGTGAAGAAACAGAAGGAAAGTAAGACTTCCACTTCAGGTATTTTTGTTATAGAAGCTAATATCTCTATCTCTTCATCATGGGTATTAGATACCGGATGTGGTTCTCACATTTATGTAAATGTACAGGAACTGATAAAGAGTAAAAGATTAGCAAAGGGAGAGATAGACTTGCGCGTTGGAAATGGAGCAAGAGTTGCTGCATTAGCCGTAGGGACTTACCATCTTTCTTTACCGAGTGGTTTGGTTTTGGAACTTGATGATTGCTATTATGTACCTACTATAAGCAGGAATTTGATTTCTGTCTCTTGTCTGGACAAGAAAGGTTTTTCATTTGTAATAAAGAACAATTGTTGTTCTATTTATTTCAATGAAATTTACTATGGTGGTGCATATTTGAGCAGTGGTTTGTATGTTCTAAACCTAGAAACACCAATCTATAACATTAATACGAAGAAGGTTAGATTAAACGATTCTAATGAAACCTATCTCTACATTGTCGTTTGGGCCATATAAAGGAGACTTGTATTTCTAAACTCCATAAAGATGGACTTTTAGACTCATTTGATTTTGAGTCATATGAGACATGTGAGTCATGCTTATTAGGCAAAATGACGAAGGCTCCTTTTGCTGGTAAAGGTGAAAGAGCTTCGAACTTGTTAGGTCTTATACATTCTGATGTATATGGACCTATGTCAACACAGGCTAGAGGTGGTTTTCAGTACTTCATTACATTTACTGATGATTACAGTAGATATGGCTATGTGTATCTTATAAAACACAAGTCAGAATCTTTTGAAAAGTTCAAAGAATTCAAGAGTGGAGTACAGAATCAACTCGGCAAGAGTATTAAAATGCTTCGATCTGATCGAGGAGGTGAATACTTAGACCGAGATTTTCTTGATCATCTAAAGCAATGTGGTATTGTATCATAGCTTACTCCACCAGGTACGCGTCAGTGGAATGGTGTATCTGAAAGGAGGAATAGAACTTTGTTAGACATGGTTCGTTCTATGATGAGCCAAGGTGACCTTCCTTCTTTATTTTGGGGACATGCATTATTATGTGCTGCCTTTACACTTAACCATGTTCCATCTAAATCGGTTGAAAAGACACCATATGAGATATGGACAGGGAAGCGTCCCAATTTGTCTTTTATGAGGATCTGGGGTTGTGAGGCTTTCGTGAGACGAGAAGCATCAGATAAACTCGGCCCTAAATCCGTCAAGTGCCTCTTTGTAGGATATCCTAAGGAAACTAAAGGATATTATTTCTATAATCCCACAGAGCACAAAGTGTTTGTTGCTCGTACTGCTATTTTTCTAGAAAGAGAATTTATTTCTAGAAAGATGAGTGGGAGAAAATAGAACTCTAAGAAGTTCGAGGTATAGAGGTTGAGATGGAACAAGGACAGGAACCACAAGATGTTGTGGGTGAAAAACCTGTGCCTGTAACACATGGACTACGTAGGTCTGATAGGATTCGGCATGAGCCTGAGAGACATGGATTTCTTACGACTCATACTGGAGACATGATGCTCATAGAAGAGGATGAGCCCACTTCCTATTAGCAGGCTATTATGGGTCCAGACTCTAAGAAGTGGCTAGAAGCCATGAATTTAGAGATGGAATCCATGTATGAAAACAAGGTGTGGACCTTGGTTGATCCACCTGAAGGGGTAAAACCTATTAGGTGCAAGTGGGTCTTTAAGAAAAAGATCGACATGGATGGTAATGTGATTACCTTTAAAGGGCGATTGGTTGCGAAAGGTTTTAAGCAAGTTCATGGTATTGACTATGATGAAACTGTCTCACCAGTTGCCATGGTTAAATCCATCCGGATTCTATTGGATATAGCAGCATACCATGATTATGAGATATGGCAAATGGATGTCAAAACCGCTTTCCTTAATGGAAATCTTTTAGAGGGTGTGTATATGACACAACCTGAAGGTTTTGTCACTCTAGAAAATGCTAACAAGGTATGCAAGATGCAAAGATCCATTTATAGATTAAAGGAAGCTTCTAGGAGTTGGAATCTTCATTTTGATGAAGTAATCAAACAGTTTGGTTTCATTAAAAATGAAGATGAGCCATGTGTTTACAAGAAGGTTAGTGGGAGCACTATTATTTTCTTGTTATTGTATGTTGAGGACATTCTACTCATTGGGAATGATATTTTGACACTACAGTCTGTAAAGACTTGGTTAGGAAAGAATTTCTCAATGAAGGACTTAGGAGAAGCTGCCTACGTGCTAGGTATAAAGATCTATAGAGATAGATCCAAAAGGCTTCTTGGGCTAAGTTAAAGTACATATATTGATAAGGTGCTAAAGAGGTTTAGCATGCAAGATTCCAAGAAAGGTCTCTTGCCCATGTCACATGGCATATCTCTCTCAAAGAATCAATTCCCTAATACATCTAAGGAGAGAGGGGGGATGAGTAAGATCCCTTATGCTTCTGCAACAGGATCTATCATGTATGCCATGCTATGTACTCGAGCGGATGTCGCATATGCTTTAAGTGTCACAAGCAGATTTCAATCTTATCCCGGTGAAAGTCACTAGACAGCGGTTAAGAACATCCCTAAGTACTTGAGAAGGACTAAAGATGCATTCCTTGTATACGGAAGCATTGATGAGCTTGTTGTAAAGGGTTACACAGATGCTAGCTTCCAAGCTGACAGGGTTGACTTTAGATCGCAGTCAGGTTATGTGTTTTGTCTTGGAGGTGATGCTGTATGCTGGAAGAGTTCAAAGCAAGAGACAGTTGCTGACTCTACAACCGAGGCTGAGTACATTGCTACCTCAGATGCGGCGAAAGAGGCTGTTTGGATCAAGAAGTTTGTAACTGAACTTGGGGTGGTTCCGAGCATTCCCAGTCCGATTGATCTCTATTGTGACAACAATGGGACAATCGCACAGGCTCAGGAACCTAGATAGCACCAAATATCCAAACATATACTCCGACGCTATCATCTTATTAGAGAGATCATAGATAGAGGTGATGTCGCGCTATGCAGAGTTCCTTCTGAGAATAATGTAGCAGATCCTTTGACTAAGCCGCTCACACAGCAGAAGCATGATGTTCATTGCACATCCATTGGTATTAGATACATGCATGATTGGCTTTAGTGCAAGTGGGAGATTGTTAGTAATATGCCCAAAAGCCAATCAATGGATGATTGTAGTTATGTATATACATTAGGGTTATTCCAATAAATATGTTTATAAGATAAACGCTTGGACACATTTATAACCCTAGAATATTACATATTCTTAAATGTCCCTAGTCGATTATTATTATGGATGGGTTGTAATAATAAATTAAGACTAGCGTATGCTGAGAATTATTTGAGATATGAATTCTACATACGGGTACAAGTTAGAGAACTTGTGGACTGGACCGACCAACATAAGAACCCTACATGGAACGTTATATGATTGTCATTAGTGGTTCTTATATGTATTGTCCTTAGACCTGAGATCGTCAAGGTTCCCAACATATGAGTCGTATACTTTGATATTATTCCTAGTCACTCGTAACTGAGTAGACGTAAGGGTAATCATTGGGTATATGATATAATGTATAGTGGGTTTTGATTGATCGAGATGGGATTCGTCCAACCCATATAACGGGTATATTATCAGATGGGCCTCTTGATAGAGTTGAACCATTAAATGCGTGGCCACGCTCGGATTATATGATATGGTGATATCATGAGTATCTAGTTTTACACAGTTAACTCGGGGGTCAAGAAACTAAGATTAAACATATACGAGATTGACGTTTTCCATGTCTCATGTTTAATCTTGATAATGGGACGAAAGGACGATGACATGTTTGCGAGGCATATGAATCAGTACTGATCTTGTCGTTCGGGTAGCAATGATGTGATGCTAGACGTCGCTCTTTACTTATAATTATAAATAAGTTTACAATTATTGTCGAACATTACAAGTTCCTACAGGGTCACACACATAGAGCCGTTGATTCGAGCAGGTGGTTGGATCGTGGTTTGACCAAGGTTCGACCAGGTGTGGTTGGACCATGGTTGGACCGTGGTTGAACTAGGGTCGTTTTGAGCTGGTTTGGTTCACTAAATATCTGATTTATTGAACCATAATTAGTGCCATGTGATGTGTAATCCCACCAAGAGTTAGTGGAGACATAATTAGCTAAAAGCTAATCATGTTGGCCAAAGGTGTTGGCCACTTTGTCCCTTACTTTTGTGAGTGGGATTAGACTAAGATAATCTGATTATGCTTTGATTTTTCATCACTTTTAAGTCTGAAATTTTTCAGAGTATTGAGCCTTGAGAGTGTCTTCAGAGTTCTTGTGAGTTTCAGACCATACACACCTTCTTTGAGAAAGAAGAAAATACCACATACTCTAGCTTCCGAAACCTGCTGCTAGCACATCAGTTCGGGGGTGCTCGGGTTGGTAATCGTGTGACGATTCCAACTAGTTATCACAGTTTGTGTGGATACCGTAGAGAGGCAGGATTGCTGTTCGGCTCTAGTTGATTCGGCACAACAGTTGGGGGAAAGACCTCAACCATACAAGGTACGAAATTTCTGTTGTTCGGTTTAGCTGCTTCACTTGGATTCTCCATGGTTTTTGGGCTCTTCGCTGCGCATTTCTTTGCTTTTGATTGTCAATTTTGCATGCCCAGAAACTTACAATTCCTTCAAGAAAGCTCTGGCTAGACTGTCCCAGTCAGTGAAATGGCCTGCTTATTGGTTGTTGAGCCATTCGAATGCCGCATCTCTGAGTGAGAATGGGAACACTCTCATGTATAGTTGCTCCTTGGTCATCCCTACTATGTTCACTGTACTATACACTCGTCGAAAGTTTTGCAAGTGCGAGTTTGGATCTTCAGATGGTGCGCCTCCAAAGGTGCGCCTCTCCAGCATGCTCAGCAAGTTGGTTCTGATCTCATATAGAGCATCTACATCTGGAATGGCTATGCTGTTGTGGATGATGGTGGTTGGTGGTTGTACAAGCTGGGACATAGGGATGTAGGGTCGAACATTCTGAGCCTGTTCAATGCCCTGTTGCGCTCCTTCGTTGGGTCTTTCCGCCATGTTTTGTTGCTTTTGCTTGCGAATCTGGCGGGTTGTCTTTTCGTTCTCCTAGTGGAAGATTAGAGCTGGTTGTTTGCTCCCGGTTTGGGGCATGCACCACGTGAAAACTTCAAACTTTGGAAAAAGAAAAGAGGTAAAATATAAAAAGCCTAATTAATCAAATAAAAAGCAAAAGAATCAAGCGCCAGTCCCCGGCAACGGCGCCAAAAACTTGAAGTGTGCTGAAGTGTCCTGCAAGTGCACAGGGTAGTTGTAGTACTCTATCATGGTCGTATCCACAGGGATTGGGTTGAGTCTGTCACTAATTACCTTAGACGAATTAGGCTTGAGATAATTAAACAAAAATGGATTATGGGGTGAGTACAAATCGAAATTAAATTAAGTAAGAGAATAAAAGTAATAGTAATGTTGAAGTAGGTGAAAATCAGGTTTTGGTGAAATCTTAGGCATCCAGGGATTCACATGTCTTGTCCTTGTCCTCTAAATTGCTCAACAGCATCATCACAGGCTGGGCCTGTGTGACGCCTTGTGTTTAATTAGAAGTCTTGAGGGGGCTCCCAACCTATTGTACTACCAACAGTTTTCGATCTTATTGATAGTTCCCTAAGCTTCCATCTACCCCCTGTCACTAGAGTAGACGTCCACTTAGAGGTGGAGCTCGGTGTTGGTGCTAATTACCCACAGTCTCTCCCTATCTTCTTTCGAACGGCTAGGGAGGGAAGGCTGACTATTGTTGGTCTGGCACACTTGGCTTCTCCATTCGGTCCTTCACCAAGCTGCCACTAGATTGAAAATAGGCTACTCAATAATCAATAAAGAATTAGATAAAAAGTGGGGTCATTCTTTCTTGACTGTGTCGTAACAGGCTGAGACAGTGCTGAGTCCGTGACTGAGCCTGTCGAGAACACAAAGTCAATTACACAGATCAGTTCTTGCAGACGCTCTCAACCTATACTAAACCCATTTGTTTTCACTCACAGGTTCCTCCCAAGGTTCTCACTCATCCTAATGCTTTCGCATCGGTCAAACTAAGGGGATTAAGAATTGGTGTTGAGGCTATTTCCTCAATTAGTTCCTAATTTCTCTCGAAACTAAGAGCTAAGGGTTGGTTGTTGTTGTTCCAACAACTATGGTTTCTCCTTTTGGTCCTTCACCTAGCTCCCTATAATCATGTATGGGTTTGATCAAGACTCAAACATGGAGCAAGTTTGCAACAACAAAACAAAAAAAAACGGTTAAGAACATAGGAAGAGCAATTTATTGCACTAGAGACATGCTTCACCCCTTCAACCTAAGAGGGGTTGTTTAGTTCATAATCAAGGTTACAAAATCAAAAGGAATTAAGGGTAGCATAATGTTTGGAACCAAGCAGGAGGTTAGGGACAGCACGATTTCTGCCCAGAAAAGGCTGCAGAATCGTGTTTTCCCCTTGAACCCTATGTTCCAAACTTCTGCAGGTTATGGGTATTGATCGAGGGGTCCAGTTCGATGCCTGTTCTTCCTTTCTCCTTCTCTTTTATGGTTCATATTCCTCTCTTCTCTTCTCTTCCACGTGCTGGAAGGTATGACAGTTGGGCAAGTTGAGCTTCAGTTGCCCATCTTGCTCCTCGAGGTAAGGCAGCATGGGAGGTGTGCTGAGTGGATGAAATCTGCAAATCTGTAGATTTTAGAAGACTTAGGGGGAGGATAATGGTTCTTTAATTGTTAAATTCTTTGGGTGTGATGATTATCCCCTGTTTCCCATGCTTAAAGTCATCTGAGTTGGTCAGGTCATGATTGCAGTGTTGAAAGTTCTCCAAGTAGTGAAGCTCTACAAGTGGCTGAGTTTAATATTCTTATTTTTGCGTTCTGGTCATCTGCAGATTCCACAGGCTGAGCCTGTGCCTGAGGCTGTATGGGATTTCTTCCCATTTTTCTGTGCAATTGATTTCAGCTCTTTTTGAGATTGATGGAGTGGCGTGATGGCTTCGTGGATCAAGGCAATGGTGGTGAAATCCAGTGGATAACTTGTGATTGGAGGGGGATTCGTGGCCTTTTACTGATTCTGCAGAGAACGACAGGCTGTCAAACAGGCTCATGCTGTGTCAGAGGTTGTTTCATCGAATTCTCCAATAAAATCTCCAAAATTCTTCAAAATGCACCTGGAATCACTAATCATACAGTAAGGGATGGGATTTAAGGGAATATGATGAAATAATACAAAGTGAGGTGTATAGACATGATAAATCGAGAGAAAGTATATCTAAAATCATGCCTAAAACTATGCATATTTCTTGTGCATCACTCTACTATCTCTCTTTCTTTTACTAACCAAGTGACCTGTGCAGGTATGGGGCCAAGAGTATCTCGGGTTGTCTGCCCCGAAATTGACTTCTACCGAGGAGTTTTGGCCGGTCTCTCTCTGTTGGGGTTCCCCAGGCAAGGACCTCAGGTTTCATGCTCATGATCGAGAATGGGCTCGCCGCTACATTGATCAAGTGGCCACATCGAATAAGGTACATCCTCTGAATTTTCCTTCTTTCCTTCCAGTGTGTATATCTGACTTTCCCTTTATTGCCCATGCGTGGATAGGTTCGGCTTGACCCTTTTGAGGCGTATCACAACAGGTTGGTGGAAGGCAATGATATCGTTCGTAGCATGGACCATTCTCGATGCGTGATTGGGTACCCCAACACGAAGGTATGTTTCCCTGGGGACCGGGTTTGTGCGCAGACCGTGGGAGAGAGATGGATACCAGGAGATCCACCCCTTTCTATGCGAGATGTTTCAAAGAGAGTAGAAATCCCCGATGAAGATGGCCTTATTGAGCACATTGACGACCTGGGTGAGTTCGGTGATTATCAGGCCTTCGTCAGAATGCACCTGATGCCTCCGCTGACCACCCTAGGAGCAGAAGTATCAGTTGCTAGTGTCGGCCCTTCTCAACAAAGTTCTGCTTCTAGAAGGAGGAGGAGGAATACCGGGGCGTCTTTATCCACATCTCAGCCTACCCTCCCTACATGTGAGGCTGATTTTGAGTCTTTTGGTGATGCTTACAGGCATTGTCGGGTTCCCTTTTCCGAGGATCTTCCTCCCGACTTTCCTCCATTTCCGCCTGGCATCACTTCGGTACCTTCCTTTGCATTCATGCTTTATGTATGTTTTCTCTTGCCTTTATGATCTGACTGACTCTTTGTTGATGACAGCTCCCGACAGTCGAGGCTTCCCGGCTCTGGACGTTTCTTGGCCGCTCGAAGGCAACTTTGACGGCTCAGGCTTTTGGGACACGAGAGATGACCTCTTGCGTGAGGGAAGGCGGATGTGCTCGCCATGTGCACTACCTCGAGACCCTCGGCCCCATGGACCTGCCGTCCATCCTACTATTCCCCAACCGATCCCGCCTACTTCAGATCATGCTTCGGGTGACTTCGAAGATACTATCCAGGAGCGCCTCCGACCGACTCGTCAGTCCCGTGGCAAGAGGAGGCGGTCTTGATCTATGTATGTGATATATGCATGTCCTAGACACTAGATCTGTGTACTTTTAATAAACCTGTCCTCTACTTTCTAATGCATGTGTACTTTTCTTCCCTTATTTACGAAAATGCAATCATGCATGCAATCTTTGAAAACGGCCGAGTCATGTGTCATGGGTATTGGGCTAGCTCAAGCATAGATTTAATGGGTTTTCACGAAATCACTAGGTTCTTCCACTTCTTGTTTGAAAAACCACCCTTGATAGCAACTTGTATTGTCAATGAGCATACTTCCCAGATTTCTCCAAACTTCATTTAGCCCTAACTTTTGCCTAGATAGCCCTTTCGGGTTTTCAACCTAGTGGGCACGTCCTAACTTTTTCCTAGGCCGCCCTTTCTGGTTTTCAACCTAGCGGACTGATTCCCCCTCTCTTTATTTTTATTTTTACTAAGGGCATGTGGTCTAATGTCGGGATGGGTGATGGAAAACTTGAGATTTTGGTGGTGACACGTCTGAAGGATGGTTTAATCTTGGTCAATGGGAAGAGAGGCATGTGACTTGTAGGAATTTGAGGGCAGTTCTTCAAATGCTTCAATCTACTCCTAATGAATTGGACTTAATGTTAACCCTTTTTACTTTCTCTCGACTTGGCTTGAGAACCAAAATTGTTTAGACCGGACTCAACCTTGAGCTGCCTACGTACCAATAAATTTAATATTTAGTCTTTCTAGATTTTACAAAATAATGAAAGATACATAAAATGGCACATCGGTCATGAAGCCAAAAAGTTTTTTTTTTTTTCAGGGAAGAGACTTCATGAGCCAGACACTTAATATAAAAAACTTGGAGACAGACTTGAATTTACTGGATCAGGTCTTCGTAGTTGATTTTATGATTCCCAAGCCAAGCCAACAAATTTCATAAGACTTAAAATTCCAACTTTCATAGGAGGTAAGAAGCATTCTTTTCATAATGTTAATGAAAGGGACATCAGACACATGGTATCGACTCTTTGAGGTGAGGTTAACAAGGACACGCCCCAATCCTCTTTATTCTAAAATATGAAAGACAAACTGGACTCTAAATGATAACAGAACTTCCTCCTAACCCCTTAGTAGCCTCAAACATCCTTCTCCGTTGTCCACTCTATCTTGTTCGGATACACATGCTTCCTTGGTGGCACTATGGTGACAGTTTCCTTCGGGTCATCTTGTTGAACCCAGATCACCAATGTTTCATCATCAGCTTCTGGTCCACCTTCCTCAGCCCTTTCCATCATCGCACAATCTTGAGATCTCGAGCGTTCATCAGATCTTGACGTTTCATCCCAATCATTCCAATTGCCTACCCCAAATTGATCAATGAGGTCCTCAAGATTCCTCTTCGCATTCAAACTTTCCCGGGTTAGCGCCGCGTTATGGAGCTGAATTCCTCTCATCACATCCTCAACCAACGCATATTGCCCCATAACATCATTGAATTATTTCATGGCTACTTGGGCCAGTGGCTGCCCCAACAAAACACCTCGAAGAATCGTCTCCTCCAAGCTTATTCATTAAGGCTCGAAATGTTAGCTTCACCACCTTCTCTTATTCTAGGTTCCTCTCTTCATACATTGGAGATTCATCCCCCATTGGTTCGTCTGCAGGACCCGTCCCCATGCCCCTAGTGTTTCTTATCTGGTCCGCATGCTCATTGCTCATGATTTCTTCTTACTATCAATGGTGAATAGGTGTGTTTCAATACTTGGGAAGGTTTAAGGAAAAGTGTGGACAACAGATGATTTAGGTAAAGAGAAAAGGAGTGTGAGGGTAGACTCTTCACTCGGCACGTTTCATTTTTTATAAATTATGCAAGAAGTTATGTGTAATGCATGGCGATGCTAACTTTTCAAATTCTCCAAGCAACCGGGCACCAACCCAAACTTTTGTAAGGAAAAGATTCTCAGGATGCTCTGATTTGGCAAATCGCTTCTTTAACTGTCGAGGTATCTTTCTTTCTCCTTTTTTCCATTTCTCTCCAACCCCAATATATGCATAAAATTGAGTCCCAAAAATAGCAAGGCATGCCATACACATATAAAACACAATATGTTAGTAATGTGCCCAAAATGCAATCAATGGATGATCGTATGTAGTCATGTATATACATTAAGCTTGTTCCAATAAATACGTTTATGAGATAAACACTTGCACATATTTATAACCCTAGAATATATTTGATATATTCTTAAATGTCCCTAGTCGATTATTATTATGGATGGGTTGTAATAATAAATAAAGACTAGCGTATATTGAGAATTATATGAGATATGAATTCTACATACGGGTACAAGTTAGAGAACTTGTGGACTGGACCGACCCATATAAGAACCCTACATGGAACATTATATGATTGTCATTAGTGGTTCTTATATGTATTGTCCTTAGACCTGAGATCATCAAGGTTCCCAACATATGAGTCGTATACTTTGATATTATTCCTGGTCATTCGTAACAGAGTGGACTTAAGGGTAATCATTTGGTATATGATATAATGTGTAGTGGGTTTTGATTGATCGAGAAGGGATTCGTCCAACCCATATAACGAGTATATTATCAGATGGCCTCTTGATAGAGTTGAACTGTTAAATGCGTGGCCACGCTCGGATTATGTGATATGGTGATATCATGAGTATCCGTTTTACACAGTTAGCTCGGGAATCAAGAAACTAAGATTAAACATATACGAGATTGACGTTTTCCATGTCTCGTGTTTAATCTTGATAATGGGACGAAAGGACGATGACATGTTTCCGAGGCATATTAAATCAGTACTGATCTTGTCGTTTGGGTAGCAATGATGTGTTGCTAAACGTTACAAGTGCCTATAGGGTCACACACATAGAATCATTGATTCGAGCTGGTGGTTGAACCGTGGTTGGACCATGGTTCGACCAGATGTGGTTGGACCGTGGTTGGACCAGGGTCGTTTTGGGCTGGTTTGGTTCACTAATTGTCAGAATTATTGAACCAAACTTGAGTGTTGTGATGTGTAATCCCATTAGGCTTAGTAGAGACATGATTAGACTACATTATGATGGTGTCTTAATCATGTTGGTTGATGGACCACTATGTTGGCCATTAACTCCACTATTGTATACACTAATGGGGTTGAGTAATCAGATTACTCTTGATCCCCCTCTCTTTTGAGTCTGAATTTTTTAGAGCTTGAAGAATACACACTCACCCTCTTCCTTCTTTGAGATAGGAAAAAGAACACAAAACACACATAGCTCCCAGAAATTCCTAGCTAGCACCACGGTTCGGGAGTGCTCGGGTTGGAGATCATGAGCTGTTTTTCGACCAGAGATCGACGGTTCGTGTGGATATCGTAGAGGGGCGGGACTTTTGTCCGGCTCTAGCTGATTTGACACAACAGTTGGGTGAAAGATCTCAACCTATTCAGGTACGAATTTCTTGTTATTCGGTTTACCCCGTTTCATATGGATCCTCCATTAGTTCTGGGCTTTCCGCTGCGCATTTTGATTGTCAATGTTTGCATACCCGGTTACTTACAGTGGTAGCGGAGCCTCTTGTGAAACACTAAACTGAATAAGTTGTTTTTATGTATGATATGCTATATGTGATGTGGCTTGATCATGATTATATAAGCAACATAACTTGATCATAGTTTATTATGCTTATGTTGATAGTATGCTTAAACTAGATCATTATGATTCTCATATATGTGATATGTTGAAGTTGGTTCTGTCAAAGGTGTTTGACAACAAGTACTTGATTGGTGTATGATAGCAATCAATTTGTACTTCTAGCAGAAAGTCGAATGAGTTCGATAAAGGGGCATAACATCGATGTTTATGGGTAAACATCGATGTTCTCTTCGGCCGAGTGGACAAAACATCGATGTTTAATGGTTAAAATCGATGTTCTCTTTGGTCTGTACTCCGCCGAGGGGTTCAAACATCAATGTTTATGTTTAAACATCGATGTTCTCTTGACCGTTTGCATTTCAAGGTGTTTTTGCAGAAACACTATTCAAACATCGATGTTCACTGTTCAAACATCAATGTTCTGAGCAGTCGGCCAATGATTTGGAGTTCCAAAAACTTTAAACATCGATGTTTAAGTGTTAAACATCAATGTTCTGGTTCCAAAAACTTTAAACATCGATATTTAAGTGTTAAACATCGATGTTCTGGAGTTCAGAAATTTCAAACATCGATGTTTAAGTGTCAACATCGATGTTTTGAAGGTTCTGCCAAGGAGTTTGAAGTTATGCATGCTAGATAACATGTTCTTATCATCTTAATGATATATGAACAACATGTTGATTGCTTGTTAGCATGTTTATCCTTTTATAATCATGTCATATAGCTTGGTATTGATTATAAATGATTGTATATGCGATATATGATCATATGCATGTTTTGGAAACAATTTGTTGACAAGCACTCATCTATGCTTAGATCAACATTTGGTAGGTTTGCCAAACCAAAGTGCCAATGTTTATCCTAGCAAGATATTAAATATTAAGTTCTTAGTTGCCTTCCATGATAAGCACTCATCATTGCTTAGATCAACACTTGGTAGGTTTTGCCAAAGCAGGGTACCAATGTTTATCCTAGCAAGGTGCGACGGGATAATTGTAATATCTGAACTGCTTATTGTGGGTTTGGACTTAACTAGGTCATCTCAATAGGATTGAGGACGTAGAGGCAAAGAGTTGAGCTAAGTCTATTAGATAGACAAGAACAAGTGTTGTTCACTCAACTATCCAAGAGTTACATGAGATGTAATTGACAAGAGTTGTCTACCTAAATAACTATGATGTGAGCGATCAGCCAAAGTTGACTTATCTTGTAGTGAAATATGGATCTTGGCCTACTTATCATTATCTTGATTCATAGTAGGAGCATTATTTTATAGAATTCCTTGTTAAATGATTTTGTATACATGACTATTATTTGTGTGAGTTGATCATTGTTGTAGAGTTACCATGGCACAAAATACTGGCACATTATCATTGCGATCGGTCCTTGAGAAGGACAAGCTGAATGGGAATAGTTTCCTAGAGTGGCATCGCATTTTGAGGATAGTTCTCAAACAAGAAAAGTTGCATGTCCTTGAAGGGCCTGTTCCTAATGTACTGGCGCCTAATGCTCCTAGGGCAGAAAGGGATGCTTATAAGAAGCATGTTGATGATGTGTTGGATGTTGCATGCCTTATGCTAATTACCATGGACTCTGAGCTTCAGAAGCTACATGAGAACATGGGGGCATTCGATATGATCGAGCACCTGAAAATGCTCTTGAAAAAGCAAGCAAGGCATGAGAGGTACGAGACCTCTAAGGCTTTATTCCAATGCAAGATGATTGAGTCATCACCCGTGAGACCTCATGTGCTCAAAATGATTGGATACATTGAGAGCCTTGAGGATCTTGTTTTTCTTTTGCAAAAGGGGTTGGCCGTTGATCTAGTCCTGCAATGGTTGCCGGATAGTTACAGCCAATTTTGCCATATGTCAAATCGTTGTCTGAGTTGCTAAATATGTTGGGGACAGTTGAGCAACAAATGAAGGCAAACAATTCCAACATTATGATGATTGGAAAAGGCAAAGGAAAGGGTAAAGCAAAGTTTGACAAGAAGGAGAAATGTGCCAAAAGGTTTGGTGCATGTGCATCTTCTTGTTCTCATGTGCTGAAACACAAGGGTGGTGTTGCAAAGGAAGGACATTGTTTCCATCGTAACAAACCAAGCCATTGGAAACGGAACTGCCCTGTTTACCTTGAAGAGGTAAAGAAACAGAAGGGAAGTAAGACTTCCGCTTCAGGTATTTTGTTATAGAGGCTAGTATCTCTATCTCTGCATCATGGGTATTAGATACTGGATGTGGTTCTCACATTTGTTTAAATTTGAAGGAATTGAGAAAGAGTAGGAGATTGGGAAAGGGTTAGATAGACCTATGTGTCGGAAATGGAGCAAGAGTTGCCACATTAGCCGTAGGGACCTACTATCTATCCTTACCTAGTGGTTTGGTCTTAGAACAGGACAATTGTTATTATGTACCTACCATAAGCAGGAATTTGATTTCTGTGTCCTGTATGGACAAGAAAGGCTTTTCATTGAAAATAAAGAACAATTGTTGTTCTATTTATTTCAATGATATTTATTATGGTGGTGCATATTTGAGCAATGGTTTGTACGTTCTAAACCTAGAAACACCAATCTATAATATTAATATGAAGAAGGTTAGATTAAATGATTCTAATGAAACCTACCTTTGGCATTGTTGTTTAGGCCATATAGACGAGACTCGTATTTCTAAATTCCATAAAGATGGATTTTTAGACTCATTTGATTTTGAATCATATGAGACATGTGAGTCATGTTTATTAGGCAAAATGACGAAGGCTCCCTTTACTGTAAAGGTGAAAGAGCTTCAGACTTATTAGGTCTTATACATTCTGATGTATTCGGACCTATGTCTACACAGGCTAGAGGTGGTTTTCACTGCTTCATTACATTTACTGATGATTACAGTAGATATGGCTATGTGTATCTAATGAAACACAAGTCAGAATCCTTTGAAAAGTTCAAAGAATTCAAGAATAAAGTACAGAATCAACTCGGTAAGAGTATTAAAATGCTTCGATCAGATCGAGAAGGTTAATACTTAGACCGAGATTTTCTTGATCATCTAAAGCAATATGGTATAGTATCACAGCTTACTCCACCAGGTACGCCTCAATGGAATGGTGTATCTGAAAGGAGGAATAGAACTTTGTTAGACATGGTTCGTTCTATGATGAGTCAAGCTGACCTTCCTTCTTCTTTTGGGGACATGCATTATTGAGTGCTGCATTTACACTTAACCATATTCCATCTAAATCGGTTGAAAAGACATCATATGAGAAATGGACTGGGAAGCGTGGACTGGGAAGCGTCCCAATTTGTCTTTTATGAGGATTTGGGGTTATGAAGCTTACGTGAGACTTGAAGCATCAGATATACTCTGCCCTAAATCCGAGAAGTGCCTCTTTGTAGGATATCCCAAGGAAACTAAAGGGTATTATTTCTATAATCCTTCAGAGCACAAAGTGTTTGTTGCGGACTGCTATTTTTCTAGAAAGAGATTTTATTTCTAGAGGAATCAGTGGGAGAAAAAAAAAAAAAGAACTCGAAGAAGTTCGAGATCTAGAGGCTGAGATGGAACGAGGACAGGAACCACAAGATGTTGTGGATGAAAGTCCTGTACTTGTAACACATGGACCACGTAGGTCGGATAGGATTCGGCATGAGCCTGAGAGATATGGATTTCTTATGACTCATACTGGAGACGTGATGCTCATAGATGAGTATGAGCCCACTTCCTATCAGCAGGCTATTACGGGTCCAGACTCTATGAAGTGGCTAGAAGCTATGAATTCAGAGATGGAATCCACGTATGAAAACAAGGTATGGACCTTGATTGATCCACCTGAAGGGGTAAAACCCATAGGGTGCAAATGAGTCTTTAAGAAAAAGACCGACATGGATGGTAATGTGATTACCTTTAAAGGGCGATTGGTTGCGAAAGATTCCAAACTAGTTCATGGTATTGACTATGATGAAACTTTCTCACCAGTTTGCATGGTTAAATCCATCTGGATTCTATTGGCTACAACAGCATACCATGATTATGAGATATGGCAAATGGGTGTCAAAACCGCTTTCCTTAACGAAAATCTTTTAGAAGATGTGTACATGACACAACCTGAAGGTTTTGTCGATCCAAAGAGTGCTAATATGGTATGCAAGTTGCAGAGGTCCATTTATGGATTAATGCAAGCTTCAAGGAGTTGGAATCTTTGTTTTAACGAAGTAATCAAAGAGTTTGGTTTCATTAAAAATGAAGATGAGCCATGTGTATACAAGAAGGTTAGTGGGAGCACTATTGTTTTCTTGTTGTAGTATGTTGATGACATTCTACTCATTGGAAATGATATTCCAACACTACAGTCTATAAAGACTTGGTTAGGAAAGAATTTCTCAATGAAGGACTTAGCAGAAGCTACCTTTGTGTTAGGTATAAAGATCTATAGAGATAGATCCAAAGGGCTTCTCGGGCTAAGTCAGAGTACGTATATTGACAAGGTGCTAAAGAGGTTTAGCATGCAAGATTCCAAGAAAGGTTTCTTGCCCATGTCACATGGCGTATCTCTGTCAAAGAATCGATGTCCTAGTACATCTAAGGAGAGAGAATGGATGAGTAAGATTCCTTATGCTTCTACAATAGGATCTATCATGTATGCCATGCTATGTACTCGACCGGATGTCGCTTATGCTTTGAGTGTCACAAGCAGATATCAATATGATCCCGGTGAAAGTCACTGGACAGCAGTTAAGAACATCTCTAAGTACTTGAGAAGGACTAAGGATGCATTCCTTGTCTACGGAAGCGTTGGTGAGCTTGTTGTAAGGGTTACACAGATGCTAGCTTCCAAACCGACAGGGATGACTTTAGATCGCAGTCAGGCTATGTGTTTTGTCTAGGAGTTGGTACTGTCTGCTGGAAGAGTTCCAAGCAAGAAACAGTTGTCGACTCTACAACTGGGGCTGTACAAAGTTCCTTGCGAGAACTATGTAGCAGATCCTTTGACTAAGCCTCTCATACAGCGGAAGCATGATGGTCATGCTACATCCATTGGTATTAGATACATGGATGATTGGCTTTAGTGCAAGTGGGAGATTGTTAGTAATGTGCCCAAAAGCCAAATAATGGATGATCGTATGTAGTCATGTATATACATTAAGTTTGTTCCAATAAATATGTTTATGAGAAAAACACTTGCACATATTTATAACCCCAGAATATATTTGATATATTCTTAAATGACCCTAGTCGATTATTATTATGGATGGGTTGTAATAATAAATAAAGACTAGCGTATGTTGAGAATTATATGAGATATGAATTCTACATACGGGTACAAGTTAGAGAACTTGTGGACTGGACCGACCCACATAAGAATCCTACATGGAACTTTATATGATTGTCATTAGTGGTTCTTATATGTATTGTCCTTAGACCTGAGATCATCAAGGTTCCCAACATATGAGTCGTATACTTTGATATTATTCCTGGTCATTCGTAACAGAGTGGACTTAAGGGTAATCATTGGGTATATGATATAATGTGTAGTGGGTTTTGATTGATCGAGAAGGGATTCGTCCAACCCATATAACGGGTATATTATCAGATGGCCTCTTGATAGAGTTGAACTGTTAAATGTGTGGCCACGCTCGGATTATGTGATATGGTGATATTATGAGTATCCGTTTTACACAGTTAACTCGGGAATCAAGAAACTAAGAATAAACATATACGAGATTGACGTTTTCCATGTCTCGTGTTTAATCTTGATAATGGGACGAAAGGACGATGACATGTTTCCGAGGCAAATTGAATTAGTACTGATCTTGTCATGTGGGTAGCAATGATGTGTTGCTAGACACCGCTCTTTGCTTATAATTGTAAAATGAGATTTTGCAATTATTGCCAAACGTTACAAGTGCCTACAGGGTCACACACATAGAATCGTTGATTCGAGCAGGTGGTTGAACCTTGGTTCGACCAGGTGTGGTTGGACTATGGTTGGACTGTGGTTGGACCAGGGTCGTTTTGAGTTGGTTTGGTTCACTAATTGTCAGAATTATTGATCCAAACTTGAGTGTTGTAATGTGTAAACTCATTAGGCTTAGTGGAGACATGACTAGACTACATTATGATGGTGTCTTAATCATGTTGGTTGATGGACCACTTTCTTGGCCATTAACTCCACTATTCTATACACTAATGGGGTTGAGTAATCAGATTACTCTTGATCCCTCTCTCTCTTGAGTCTGAATTTTTCAGAGCTTGAAGAATACACACTCACCCTCTTTCTTCTTTGAGATAGGAAGAAGAACATAAAACACACATAGCTCCCGGAAATCCCTAGCTAGCACCACGGTTCGGGAGTGCTCGGGTTGGAGATCATGAGATGTTTTTCGACCAGTGATCGACGGTTCCTGTGGATACCGTAGAGGGGCGGGACTTCTGTCCGGCTCTAGCTGATTCGGCACAACAGTTGGGTGAAAGATCTCAACCGATTCAGGTACGAATTTTTTGTTATTCGGTTTACCCCGTTTCACATGGATCCTCCATTAGTTCCTGGCTTTCCGCTGCGCATTTTGATTGTCAATGTTTGCATGCCCGGTTACTGACATAATAAACATCACACAAATGCACTTAACACTTATTGATCCATCATGCAAGAGATGCTCAGGGTATGCAGCTGGTTGGGGGCTAAAAAGACTGCCTCTAATGAATAGTTTGGCCTACTCACATGTGATAAAAGATATCACATGAGGTCCAAGGCCCATTAATCCCCATCATTGCATGAGCAACGAGAAACCGGTTCACACACGCCACTATCGCTTAAAGAAAGCATTGTAGCAGACTTAGATCCCCTGGCCCTCTTACGGTAAGGGCTCCACAACATTTATCAAGAATGCATGGCACTTATGATGACACATAAAAGGGCATACAGAAATTCAATAATTGCACAGAGTTTCTTGAACCCTCAAAGTCCCCAGAGGAGTCGCCACCTGTGAATACCCGACCCAAAATCACTTGGACCTATTCACCTTTCCCTTACACCTTCTTCATAACCATCATCCAACATCTTTGGAGTCGCCATTCAAATTTTATTAGGGGACAAAAACTTGGGAAAAAACCTTTAGGTGACTCCATTTAGGCTACTGGATAGCGAACCAAAGGTGCTGGACCCGGGGATTTCGTCATGGATGGGAAGGTGTTAGGCACCCATCCATGTTGGGGCGAAACTTTATGCAATTAGAGGATTTTGTATGCCTTTTGTAAGTGTGCAAGTGTGAGCACCAAAACACATAATAACTGAATAATAAAAAGAAAGCGGAGAAGAAGAAGATTGGGCTTGAGTTTCCACCACTAGAAACCACCTACGTACCCTGACGACCGGGTTCAAAGCCCACTTAGTTATTGACATGGCATCACAACAATCACATCATCATCAACATCAACATCTCAACAATAATTGGTCAGACAAAAAGGGACTAGGATTACCTCTTGTAGCCCTCCTCTAGCTCCTTGCTTTGGGTTGTTCCTCCCACACAATTTTCTCCCACTCCTCAGCTCAATCTTAGAGTTCTTCTTGATTCCCCTTTTCTGCCTTCAATGGATGATGCTACCCACGAAATTCTACAAGAGTTTTGCCTGTGGAACTATTTCTTTAAGCTTGGAGAGATATAGTATCTCCAATCTTCGAAGCTTTATGAAGAGTGTTTGTGTAATAGAATGTGTGTCCTTTGAAATGTGAGAGGAGGGTCCTATTTATAGTGTTCTGGGTAGCCTAAGGGCGTGGACCATCTTAATGACCATGGTAACGGCAAAAAATCTGGGCCAAAACCGAGTAGAATCAGATTACGGGCGAAAATTGGGGAGAAAACGCATTTCTGGGGGTGCATGACCTATGGATGACACATTGATTCCTCATTTTAAGCCAAAATCATAAAATTAGAGCTAAATTTGTCTGCAAGCAAGGTGTTAATGGGCTGTGCAACTCTAAAGAAAAGTCCATACCTTATTAAATTGGATCCTTACATTTATCTTCAACCCAAGAATAGATATAATTGGGTTTAATAAATAAACAAGCCCTAATTTAATGAGAAAAAATACATTTTAGCAATTTAGTCCTTAACATATCCTATGATTAAATCGTCTCGTTAATCCTAGGCATATAAAAGTCTTAATTACTATAACGTATAAATTCTACTAAAATTAAACCCCATCAATGCTTCAACCCGAGACTAACTCATCAATCTTATGATTCAAACATGTCTGGAGTCTAATCTCAATGTAATTTTTATGGGTCAAATTTGGGTGTTCACACATGGCATCGGATGAAGAGTTCACCCACGGTTATTCCTCTTTAAATTTGAGTGTTTTTCTTGCGCTGTTTCGTGCCTAAATTCATAGACCCTCGCCAACGAGGGGCATCTGTTAACACTTAAATTTAGCCATCTATTTACTTGATTGGTTTATTATTGTATTTTAAAGTCCAAGGTTAATTTTATCAATCTTTGGACTTTAATTTGATTTAGTAACCCAAGAAATAAATTCATGGGTTATCCATATAATTAGGCCCAGGCTTAGCACAAATTTTCTAACTTATTTTGCTTTGATTTTTGTTAAATTGGAGGCTCAATTTAAGTTGGTTTATTATTTTGCGTATTTTGTGGATAAAAGAGGAACAATTGAGATCCTTGGAGTGAAGGTTAAGTAATTGAGTTTGATATGGAAAGAATGTGGAGTTTTCCTCAAGAAAAGGGAAATTTTCTGGTTTGAGAACCTTTACTTTGCGTGCAAGAATCGGATTGGAGCCAAAATAAGGAAAAACGGGTCAAACTAGGAACTGCATGAACAATAACCTGAGGACCTGGCAGGCATGTAAAGATGTCCGCCAGGACCTGGCGGTCAAGAAGAGATGTCTGCCAGGACCTGGCAGTCAAAGGTCCCAAAGGCGGCAACTTTTCATATTTTTCCTCTTTTTTGATCCTTGCTCTCAGCCATTAGATTTAGGGGTTTAATCCCGACCCTAGGATCAAAACCACGACCCTTGAGACCCTGAACACTATAAATACAACCCTCTAAACACACTTTTGGGGGGATTCTTTTGGTCGGTAATTCTCTCTATAAAGCGCCTTAGCTTGGGAAAACTCTTTCAATTATATTCTACAATTCTGATTGCTTTTCTCTCTAAGATCTAACGTGGTATTGCTCTAGTTGTGTTTTCTTATTAGTCTTTACAGAGAAGTTGAATTCAAGGGCTTAGAAACAATCAATCGCAATCTCGGAGTCAAGAACGTGAAGAACTCACATATAAGCTCCTGCAGCGTGCAGTCTCAGTAATTAAATCATATCTCGTGTTTTAGACCTCGAATTGCTGCGAACTTGGACTGTTTGGAAAGCTAAGAGGAAGATTTACAACTGCGCTGCTGAGCATAGAGGCTGAATCGATCGTTTGGTTCACCTAAAAACTGCTTCAAGGCGACTCAAGTTTCTGTCCAAAAACTCAAGGTAAGTGTTCTAAATTATTTTCGATTCTAAATCGTTTTCCTTGCGCTGATTTGATGCCATGATGATACTGACATGTTCTCCTGAGTGTTTTCTTTCAAATCAAGAACTACATGGGCTTTGAACCCGAACAGGGTACGTAGGATGTCTTTGGTGGTGGAGACGCAAGCCAAATTATGTTTTAAATCTTTCTTTTCTCTTTTGTTCTTTTAATTTTCTATTTATGCATGTTAATTTTGATGATTATTGCTTGCTGGAAGTCTGGCTTACACACATGCACAGGACACTTTTTATTGCTTAAATTGAATGCTTTTTCACCCAAATATGGATGGGGTGCCTTATACCTTCCCATCCATGACGAACCCCTGAGTCCGCCATCTTTGGTTAGCAAATCTGGTTGCTTTGTGGGCATAGGGAGTTATCTTTTGGTTTTTCCTGAGTTTCTCCATGCTAATAAAACTTCGGTGGCGACTCCATCGATCGTAGGTGAGAAGGCCGAAGGGACATTCGGTCCGGGTTCTCACAATTGCAGAAATGCCTGATACTGCTCGAGCATCGCTTGATTCATACCTGGTGGTACCGCATTCTGTTCCCCGGCCTCAGCGACATGTTCCCCTGCTGCATCAGCCTGCGCCTTGGCTGCAACTTCCGCAGTCGCTGCAGCAGCGTTCCCTGGTCCATCGGCAACGTGCATCACCGACACATTGTCAGAAATATGACTAGGGGCGTGGCCCTCGGCATTGTGCTGCTCCTAGTGATCTTTATCGACACCTATATGATTGCAACTTTCCAAAAACAGTTTAAAAACAACACAAAATGAGGAACAGGCTTATGCACAAGCAATCACATCAAGACACTTTTTTGAAAACCCAAAGGACCTAAAACCTGGCTTTACTACCAAGCTAAAACGACCACATCCCAGAAACGAATATACAAAACATAAATATACATGAAAAGATAAAAACGCCCTTGTGCAGGGATGCCAAAACGCTATATAAAACATCATCTCAAAATCTCAAATACAAATACCGAACACAAATAAACATCGGGATGTAAAATATCCAAAGTATAATTAGGCTCAACCAGCCAGAATGATCACTGGTAAACCAACCAGAATAAAAATATCCAAATCCAAAGTAACCAAAACAACATCCCGAAAGTAAGTACGTAGCGCAAAATAAATAATAAAAGAATGACAAGTGCAAACACTTGTAGTGTCAAACTATGGATCCGCCCAAGAAGGAAACATGGCTACCTGTTGTGAAGAATGGTCTAGGACTTGATGTTTAAGAAAACTGTCAGCATGCTACTATGGATCTGTAAAACCACAGTGGCTATTTATATGAGTCGCCTACTCAATGTACAATATAAGACAGATATACAGGCAAGTGAAGGGAGGCTCGTAGGGTGAGTAAGTCCGCGAGCCCAAGTATACACACGAGATCAACACGTGTCAAATACCACACATACAAGTGTCAGGTGAATTATCTGGTTATTAACTTTCTTATCATTATTAAGGGCCCTCTACTGTGTGGTCGGGCGCGGTAGGGACTGGCCAGCTCCTTAGGACGTATGCCCAAAGTAAGTTCCAAAAAAAAAAAACCACTAACAAACAAGTGGTCGATAGCTCTAGGGGGGTGCTCTCCACAAAAGAATTTTTTAAGTAGGAAATCATGGGGCACACCCGTCAGTCCCCAAGTCACCGGCTCTGTGAGGGGTGCACTCACCAAAGGAAATAGATAATAACAAATAACCAAGGGGTACACCCGACAAATCCCCAAGGCGCCAGCTCTGTGAGGGGTACTCTCACTAATATACAAATCGAGGATTGTATCCATCAATTCCCTCGACGCCGTCTCTGTGAGTACGTCTCACTATCATAATAGGAGCCGAGGGGTACCCTCTCTCCCACTCGGTGCTACCGGTCAACAGCCCCACAGTAGAATATTTATTATCCAGGTACAATATGTTACCAATTAAGAGGTTTGAAAAAGTGTCCCTAAGATTTGTATACAGGTTGTGTACCTTTATAGAGTTTTTTCTGTAACAGAGCCCATGGCTCACAATACACATGATATAGCAAGACAGCACATATCATAAGCACGGTAATAGCAGCTCATAGGTGGTTATCATGGCAATATAGCACAAAAGCAAGAAGGTACACCTCACAGTCAAAAGCATGCTATCTAACCGTACCAGCAAGTATTCGTATACAACCTTATAAGTCTTATAGAGTCACCTCAATTATGATGACGCTCTGCCTGATCAACACTAGATCCTGCTACTCCCGAGTTATGTCTTGTGCTTAAACACATAGACACCACTATCACACAAAAGAATTAAACAAAAACATGCATGCTCATGCAATGCTAACGTGAGTTAAATCCACACCGACTAATATGTTATAAGGTTCACGAACCAAGCCCACCAATCTACTTCCTCTCAAGAAACTAGGTCTCCATGACACGGGCCTAAGGTTCACAGGCTTAAAGCCCAACTAAGTCCAAAATTATAATCCACCACAAAGTTCACACAATCACTGGGCCTAAAGCCCCCATCCTCAAACCAATAACCCGAGCGTCCAAGTCGAGTTTTGCAACTCGCTGCCCAAAACACGACTGCACGCTAAGCACAACCACACACACCTGGATCCTGAATCCCTGCCGACTGCTCAACCCGAGCACAACCGGAAACCTCCATCGGCGACCCACTACCAGAAGCAACCAAGACGCCACCGTCCGCAGCGTCACAGACTCCAAACAAAAAACAAACACAACACCGGAATCGGGTAAGATCCAAGACTCACAGCATCGATTTAATCTGGGTAAAGAATAATGGAGAAAAGAGGGAAGAGAACCGTGGCTTACCAGCAGAAGACGAAGGCGGCGACTCAACAACCTCTGCAACCCGTCGCACGCGATTCGAGCCTCCACAGCAAACTCCCCTCCACTCGTAGATGCTTAACAGTGGCGGCAAAGCAAGGGAGGAGAAGGAGGTACAAAGAGATAATGGCGGCTGTGCGTGTTTGTGGAGAAGCGAAGAACCAAAAAAGAATAAATGAAGGAGAAGTAAAGGGAGCAGCGGCGCCCGGGTTTGGAGAGGAAAAGAAAAGAAAAGAAGGGAAGGGAGTTAGGGTTGATCCAATCCGAGCTCAAAATGATGTCGTTTTGTGTTTGGGTGTGGTCAACCCGCCTTAGGTCATCCCCTTTAAGCTGTTCCTTTGTTCACAGCCCCAAAACGACGTAGTTTCACTAAACTACTCATGTTAAATACCAAACCCACGAATTAATTCCGTGGAACACTTGCTTATGGAATTATCATTGAATAAACGTAATATCTTGAGTCAAAATAGTACCATAAAATCCGAAATTTCCGCAAAACTCTCGAGGGTAAAATTAAAATTAAAGTTCCAAAAAAATTCATAAATTTAATTATGAAAAATTCGGGACGTTACAGTTTCTATTTCGATAATCTAAAAAAAAACAATAAAAAATGTGTAGGAAAGAGTAGAAAAAAAACTTTCACTGGGCCCGCCCTGCACTGGCAAGGGGCGCTGCCCCTTGACCCCGCCCTCTAACCTGCTAGTGGGACCGCAGTGCTAACTCTACGTAGGGTGCTATATTGCATAGTGTGAGTTGACGAGTCTCGTAAAGGAATCCTAAGAGAGTAAGTATATATGTTTAAGCTGATGGTAAATTTTTGATGTTGTTTCCGCAGTTGACATATATATTTAGTCGGTCTACCTTGTTTAGGGAATGTACATTTACATACATTGAGCATTGCATTACATGTTTTTTAAGGTATAAAACACAAATTCGAGCTAGGGTGTCTTACTTTTTCAAAATCCTCATCTTTTTTTACCTAAATCTTCAAAGAAAGAAAAAGGAAGAAATGTTTTGAAGGAATAGGAAAAATATTTTGCGATTGTATTCTATCATGCTTGCCCACCAGCTGTTTTTGATATCAAACAAAGTCAAGTCTAGGATTCCTGATGACCATGAACTTTATCACTAGAGAATTAAACCCTTAGGACATTGTGGGAAGGAGTGCCTTAGTTGGGAGGAGATGGTGAAGATATTAGGAATGATGGATACATCACAAGGCAATGATCCCAGTAGACAAGGAGATGGTGAAGACACTAGAAGTTAAGGGTGTACCCAAAGGACGATGATCCTGCGAATGGAAGATAAATAGGGACATAATGGAGGCAACGGAAGTCGTGGAGGTATCCTAAGGTAAAAGGTGGGAAGAAGGCAGAGGCAGTGATAAAGCATCGAATTAAAGCACCGAGGTGACTTTGGGCATTCTCATGAGAGGATGATGTAAGCCACAGTATTTATGGCAGAAGAAGTGAGATAGGATGACCTGGTTGGGTTTTCTCGTGAGAGGAGTTGCAAGTCTTGGCCATCCTCCCAAGGAGGTTTATATGAGCCCCAATGTTTGTTTGTGAACGAAGTTGATAAGACAAGCCGGTGAGCCGAGTTTATGAATTGAGTTGAGAAACCAGGTGGGGTAGCTGAGTCGAGTTGTCGAGTTGAGATGCCGAGTTGGGAAGCCAGGGAACCGGGATGCAAAGCTGAGTTGAGCTGATGTGGGCTGAGTATACAAGCTAAGACAAACTAAGGGGGCCTTCTCATGGGAAGAAATGTAAGTACCAGTTTTGGGGGATAAATAATGAAGAAGAGCAAGAAGATGATGAGATGAAATGAGGTACAGTGAAAAGACAAGGAATGGAGAGAGTTGATGTTTGGGTTTTCTTGCGAGAGGAGATGTGAGTTCTGATTTTCGGAAGGAAGAAGTGATGATGGGGAATAAGATGGCAATAAGATATGACAATAGAGGGAATGATGAAAGCAGTGATGAGGTGGCGATAATAAGGAGGCATTGAGACGAGGCGGTAGAGGTTGTTGTCCCATAAAAGGCTAAGAAGGGGGGGTTGAATTACTTTTTCCTCTTTTTTGGATTTTCTGAGTTTTGGCTCGATACTGAACCCAAATGTGAAACTAAATGAAAATGCAATAAAGAAGACAGAAAAGCAATGGACACAAGCAATTTATAGCGGTTCCCCACTCAGGACTACATCCACTAACTAAAGTTCTCCCCTTTAGGATTTCTAAACTATCCACTAACTTGCCTTTTGCAGGCGAGCCAAATAACCTACGGTATACAAGTTTTTGTGGGCTAAGCTTGCCAAACCTAACCCAAAGCTAAACATAGCTTTATTTACCCAACAAGGTTAACCCCTACTCCTGTTGGTTATAACCTTTCACAAAGCAAAGCTTCGAGAGTGACTCACTCAAGAAGTTACATAGATTAAGCACAAAGAATATCTCTCAAGGTAAGCACTTATAACAACTTAGAATATCTTGAATGGCTAGGTTAAGTTGCTGTGAGGCTTCAATCATATATTTATAGATTCTAAGGTTGGGGAGGAGTGTCTCTCAACGGCTAGTAGGCTTCCCGGTGGCACAAAATTTGACTTCTTGCTCCATTAATTAAACTGTCCACGTAGATAAGCCAAATCTGGATATTTCTTGGGCAGAAATTATCTTTCTTCAAAAAGATTTCCAAAAATGGAAAGTATGGATCACCAGATCTTCCAGAGGTGAGAGAGGATGTGAGAACCACTTTTCAGAACTTTTTCTGACCCTTGGAGAGCAAGTATAACGATTAGTGAAGTTGCTTAAATGTCAACCACTTTTCTAGATCACTACTGCAACTTTTGGGACCACAGCGCCAACTGCCCAGAAAGTGACCTTTTGGTCGACGCAGTGAAGCCAAATGTTTTTGGTTTTGGTTTCTGTGAGAAACCAAACTTTCCTGCCAATACTAAAAACACACAAGGCTTACTAAAAATGTTTGTTAATCATCAAAATAATATAATGGCCACTGAATAATCATCATAAATATACAAACCAGGATTAGATTTAATTAATTACTTAATTAAGCCTTTAATCACATATTTAGGCTAACAATCTCCCCCTTTTTGATGATGACAAACATGTTGTTGATTTTGCCATGAACAGTGGTTAAAATAAGATAACCAAATAAATAAACTCCCCTTATTTCGTAGGCACAATCACAAATTTACAACGCATTCATTTGGCTCATTCAACCAGCCAAATGCTCCGCCTAAGTTTGTGCATAGTATACTTAAAAATTTGCTAAAGGCTTTTTGCCAATAACTCCCCCTGCATATAAGCACAATATACTCATGATTTCATTCCAAAACTTTCACATACATATATTCTGCATTTGAAGTTTCAATAAATCAACATTATCAATTTGGCTTGTTTCATAGAGCCAAATCTTTCCCTATATTATAAGCGCAAATAACTTAGCAACCATATTTGGCTGAGCCAAATATTGCTCCCTGCATCAGAAAATAATCACAAGGTATAGCGCAACAGCATCAATAACATCAAAAACATATTTGGCTGTTTCACCGAGCGAAATATTATTCCCTACATTAGAAAAATATACACAAGGTACATCACAGCAGTAGAATAATCCAACAAGTAAAATCAAACATAAAATCAACATATATCTTCCCCTTTTGTCATCAGCAAAAGATAGCACAAATAAAACCAGGGTAGATAATAGATAATCATAAATCCAAAGACAAATATCCAAAAGCAAAAGAAACCCAATATCCGAAAGCAAGCCAAACATTCAGGTTATACAAACCATTAGTAGGATAGCTATAAAAAGTACCTAGCTAAAATGCAGAGGGGAATGCAATGCATGACTTAAGAGCATCAGATTTAAGGAGCATCAATCTTCATCAGAATCATCTCGAGTCAGAGCGGCAGTGATTTAGTCAAGCTTTTCAAATGTCTTGGTCTGGAACTTCTTCATTCGGCTCCTCATGGAACCAAGTTCTTCTTACAACTCATTGATCTCATCCTTCATTCCAGTAACTAGAGCATTCAGTTCCTCAAGCTTGTGATCCTTTGCGGCTGCAGAATTGGTCATAGAGTATTCCCCTTCAGGATTTGGTTTGATATGTCTTGGCAAGAGTATCAGCATTGATTTCTTTAAGCTTAATCGGCTTATCAACATCAGTGGGCTTAATCTTCAACTATTTAGCCATCAAGGTAATGAGTGCACCATGAGAGTGTTCCTTGTAGTTGCCCATGTGATGGAGAATGATAGTACCAAAGCAGATAGAATATTTCTTGATAAGGCAAGCAATGATCCATTGATCTAGTTTCCTGATCATAGCGCGAGAATTCTTCCTTGGCATGATGATCCGAGTAAGAATATACATCAAAGTCCTCTCTCTTGGCTTCAAGGAGTTGTAATTACCAGATTTTTTGCTCCCAAAAAGAAGCTGATTCTGCTTGAAGTGAAAGGGGGTCCTCGGGATGTTGATTGGAGTTCCAGAAGCAGAATCATAAAATCTTGTCTTGCCCGGCCTCTTCTTCAACAAATCACATATCATCTCAGCTATCACTGTAATCCTCTTCCCTTTGATCTTCATTTTGATGCAAGTGAGCAAACCATCTTTCCCATACTCTACAGTCTTGTTGTCATAGAAATCCTGTATCAAAGCTTCATACCCTTGTCCCTTCAAGGTGACTAAGGTGGTGAGCTTAGCATCTTTCAACAATTTTCCTACATCGATTCCTTCAAAGTCACTTAGAACCATAGTGCAGGTAGGGTATGGGTGAAGTATTTCTTCTTGGCCCTTTTGCATGATCCGGACTTGGTTAGAGCCTTGAGTATTCTTTTGGCTGGAGTTGTAGTAGTCTCTTCCTTCTTTTCAGACTCCTCTTCAACCTCAGGCTCTTTGTGTTCCTCATCATCGCCCTTGTCATCATCATCATGGTAATCTCCTTTAACGGACTCATCATCTGACCCTTCCTTGTCTGATCCACTTTCATTCTCTGGTTCATCCTCAGACTTTTGTGCCTTGTCGCTCTCATTTGGTTCCTGGTCACTGTTATTTGGCTCTTCATCAGCCAAATCATCATCTGATTTCTCTTTGTTGTCTTCAGTCCTCTTTCTCTTTTTGGATCTCTTTTCACCTCCACCAACCGGTGAATTCTCACTTTGATCATCATCAGATTCCACTTCAATAATTTTCTCCCCAAGCTTCTTTCCTCTTCTCCTGAACATCGTTTATGCACGTGTGCTTGACCTGACAAGTCGAGCTCTTGATGTTTGAGTGGTTGGAGTTTGAGACATGTGCTTTGGTAGTTTCGGTCTGGGTGCATCTGATTTGGTTATTGAGCTCTCAGCCCCCTTCTCTGCTTCAGTTTCTAGATCAACTTTCTTAGCATCAGATTTAGTCTCTAGTTGAGCCAAATCTTCTTCTAGTGGCATGTTCTCATCTTTCTCTTCTGGAAGCAAGGATTCATCTTTCTCAGTGTTTTCTTCTGCCTTCTTTGTTGCTTCTCTTCCGATTTTTACAGCTTGAACCAAATCCTTCTTGGCTTTAACATCGTCTTTTGAAATTGGAATCCCGAGAGGAATTTCAACAACTTCCACTGCTCTCTGTTCAACAGCTTCTGCTATTTTTGGATCTTCATTTCTGGTTTCTGCATCAGCTAGACTCCTTTTGACAGGACTTGCAGATTTGGCTCGCATTGCAGCCAAATCTCCTCTATTCGCATCATCAGATCCTTCCTTCAGATTATCTAGGACTCCTCCTAGTTGCTTCATCTTTTCAACATAAAAATCCTCAGCATCTATTCCCAGAGGTGGTACCAATGATCTCACAAACTCAGACAACGCATCATTTTTGGCTTTTGAAGAACCAAAACCCTCACTGACAGATCTAGGTTTAGCCAAAGATTTAATCTTTTCACCAAATGCAGCCCCTTTCTCAACACTCACAACAACACTATCAGTAACAATATTTCTAGGATCCGATTGTGTTTCTATGGAGCCTAATATTGTTCTCTTAGCAACATAAACTTCCTAGAACTTGAAACACAGACACTAAAAGGATGAAATGTCATCCAGTTTCAAGGATGTTACCCGGTGGTGTTCCTTCAAGAATAAAGTCATGAGCTTCGGAGTTAGTTTCTTCCTGAGGAGGCACCATGGTTTCTTCGTGTTGTGCAGATTTAGACTGTGGACCAAGTTTGAGTGTGTCGACCACAACTTCTTTTTCCAGAGAGGCTGATTGTGGAATTGCTTTAGCTTCACTCTCCTTCCCCTTTTTCTTTTGAGATGTTGAGGGATTTATGAAGACGGGTTTTGCAGCAGCACTCTTAGTTTTTCCTTTGAGAGGTGCATGTGGGTTTGGTTACTTTTGTTTTGTGGGAGTTTGTCTCAAGACTTTTTCTTTTCCCGTGTTTGTCTTCATGGTGGAGATAATTTTTAAGGTTTGGGAGTTAATGTGTTTGATTGAAAAACTGAAAGTGGAAGTTAAAAAGGAAGTGGATAATGGTGGAGAGAGGTAGTCACAGGTTTTGTGGAGGAGAAGAAACTGGCCACTTCCGTTAATGAAGCCCTTTCTTCTTGCAATTTTTTCTTTTTGTGTCAGATGCGGGACTTAGCTTAACCGTTTGTCAATACTCCCCATTTTGACTTTGCTTTCTTCCTTAACTACTGCTTATGGACAATTGGACGATAAGTTTTGACTCCTCATCGAACCAAATGCTGCAGCTCTTGCTCTTTGATACCCTTGATGATTTGATTGCAGCCATGACTTGTCGTCGTATGCTCATATGTTTAGTGCAAATGTGAGATATGTGACAATTGAATGTTTTCTAAGTGCTAATGTGTGCAAACTGTCATGATATGCATGAGCACATAAAAGTCAAAAGTGAAGCCAAATCAAAAAACTTATGGTATATTGCAAATTCCTAGCTCGAGTATGATTTTGGTGAACTGTTCTTCCTTCAATGGTTTGGTGAAGATGTCAGCTAGTTGATTTTCAGCTCTCACAAACTCAATAGCCACTTCCTTCTTCAACACATGGTCTCGAATAAAAAGATGTCTCACTTCAATGTGTTTGGTTCGAGAGTGTTGCACCGGATTTTTAGTTAGGTTGATGGCACTTGAGCTGTCACAAAAGATAGGAACACACTTGAAGGTTAGTCCATAATCAGCAAGTGTTTGTTTCATCCATAGCACTTGTGCACAATATGCACCAGTTGCTACACATTCAGCCTCGATTATGGAAGTAGCAACTGAATTTTGCTTTTTACTTGACCAAGATACAAGTGATTGTCCAGGTAGTTGACAAGTACCACTTGTACTTTTTCTATAAAGAGTGCACCCTTCAAAGTACGCATCTGAGTAGCTTGTTAGCTCAAAAGAGTTCACATTAGGATACCACAAGCCTAAAGATGATGTTCCTTTTAAGTACTTGAAGAAGCACTTGATGGCTCTAAGATGAGATTCTTTTAGACATGATTGAAATCTAGCGCACAAGCAAACACTATACATAATATCCGGTCTTGTAGCTGTAAGGTAAATGAGACTACCTATCATGCCTCTGTACAATTTCACATCAACGTCCTTATCAATCTCATCCTTGTCAAGTTTTGTACTAGTGCTCAATGGTGTCGGACTAGTTTTGGCTTCACACAAGCCAAATCTTTTCAGCAGCTCACGTGTGTACTTTGCTTGATTAGAAAAAATACCACCATCGAGTTGCTTGAATTGAAATTCCAGGAAGAAATTTAACTCTCCCATCATGCTCATTTCAAACTTTCTGTGCATTAGCTATTCAAACTCTTGACAAAGAGATTTATTAGCAGCACCAAATAAAATATCATCAAGATATATTTGCACAATAATGATATCATCTTTGTTGGATTTCACAAATAGGGTTGAGTCTACCTTTCCTCTTGTAAAGCATTGTGGGATAAGATATGAACTTATTCTATCAAACCATGCCCTAGGTGCTTGTTTAAGACCATACAATGCCTTTTTCAATTTAGAAATATGTTGTGGATACCACGAGAGTTCACATTAGGATTCCAGAAGCCTAAAGATGATGCTCCTTTTAAGTACTTGAAGAAGCACTTAATGGCTCTAAGATGAGATTCTTTTAGACATGATTGAAATCTAGCATACAAGCAAACACTATACATAATATCCGGTCTTGTAGCTGTATGGTAAAGGAGACTACCTATCATGCCTCTGTACAATTTCACATCAACATCCTTACCATTCTCAACCCTGTCAAGTTTGGTACTAGTGCTCATTGGTGTCGGACTAGTTTTGGCTTCACACAAGCCAAATCTTTTCAGCAGCTCACGTGTATACTTTGCTTGATTAAAAAAAATACCACCATCAAGTTGCTTGACTTGAAATTCCAGGAAGAAATTTAACTCTCCCATCATGCTCATTTCAAACTTTCTGTGCATTAGCTATTCAAACTCTTGACAAAGAGATTCATTAGTAGCACCAAATAAAATATCATCAACATATATTTGCACAATAATGATATCATCTTTGTTGGATTTCACAAATAGGGTTGAGTCTATCTTTCCTCTTGTAAAGGATTGTGAGATAAGATTTGAGCTTAATCTATCATACAAAGCCCTAGGTGCTTGTATATGACCATACAATGCCTTTTTCAATTTACAAACATGTTGTGGATGCTTATGGATTTCAAATCCTGAAGGTTGTTCTACATATACTTCTTCTATGATATATCCATTTAGAAAAGCACTCTTGACTTCCATTTGATAAAGTTTGAAAGATTTGAATGATGCAAATGCAAGCAACATGCGAATGGATTCAAGTCTAGCTACTGGTGCAAAGGCCTCATCATAATCAATACATTCCTCTTCATTGTACCCTTGTGCCACCAATCGAGCTTTGTTCCTTACCACAATTCCTGATTCATCAAGCTTGTTCCTAAAGACCCATTTGGTTCCATTGACAGCATGGTCATTTGGTCTTGCAACAAGCTCCCACACATTATTCCTCTCGAACTGATTGAGCTCTTCTTGCATTGCCATCACCCAGTTTTCATCAAGTATGGCATCGTTGGCATTTTTTGGCTCAACTTGAGACAAAAAGGCAAGATGTGAATTGATGTTTTGCAATTTGGATCTGGTTGTTACTCCTCTTCTAAGATCACCTAATATGGCCACAGTTGAATGCCCTCTTGTGCTTGAACCTCAAAATTTCTCAGCTGTGAGCTTGAGCTAGAATCCAGAATATTTGGTTGCACATCATTACTTTGAACATTTGGCTGGGGAGAAGCCAAATGTTGTTGAGTCTCAATTGGATCAGGAAGTTGCTCATCTTTTGTCTCATCAATATTATTAACCTGTGGCTGATTCTCAAAAGTAAACTCAACTTCTATATCCTCACTAAGATCATTCAAGTTAATCTCATCAAACACCACATGCATGGATTCTTCAACAACCATAGTTCTTTTGTTGTATACTCTATAGGCTTTACTACTCAATGAATAACCGAGGAGTATACCATCATCAGATTTAGCTTGAAATTTATCTAGATTATCCTTTGTGTTCAAGATCTAACACTTGAGCCAAATGTGCAAAAATATTCAATATTTGGCTTTCTATCATGCCAAATCTCATAAGGTGTCTTTTCAAATAATGGACGTAAAGAGACTCTATTTAAAACATAGCATGCTGTGTTCACACCCTCAACCCAAAAATAGGCAGGTAACTTATACTCATTAAGCATAGTTCTAACCATTTCTTGCAAGGTTTCATTCTTCTTTTTCACAATCCCATTTTGTTGAGGTGTTCTAAAAGTCGAAAATGTGTGTTCAATGCCACTTTGTTCACAGAAATGATTGAAGGTAGAATTATCAAACTCTCCTCCATGATTACTTCTAATTTTAGAAATTTTATATCTTTTTTCATTTTGTAGCCTCCTAACTAGTGAGCCAAATTCTTGACATGCGTGATCTTTTTGAGAGGGAAGAAGAACCCATGTGAATCTAGAATAATCATCTACTATAACAAATGCATACTTTTTACCACCAAGTCTCACAGTTTTCGTAGGACCAAACAGATCAATATGTAGAAGTTCAAGGGGTCAAGAAGTTCATACCACATGTTTTGGCTTAAAAGAACTTTTGATTTGTTTACCAAGCTGACATGCTCGACATTTGGTTTCTGCTTCGAACTTTAGTTTTGGCAGACCATCAACCAAATCTCTCTTTGACAGGATTGAGATAAGTTCAAGATTAACATGCCCAAGCCTCTTGTGCCATAGAGTTGGAGTATGTGTTCTTGCACTAAAGAACTTGATCTCGGGATTTGTAACATCATTTAAAAATTTAGAATACAGATTACCAATCCTCTTTCCAACAAACAAGACATTCTCATCATCAACTCTACTTAGAAGACATCTTGATGATTCAAAAGTAACTCTGATTCCGTTGTCACAAAGCTTACTAATACTAAGCAAATTGTACTTAAGATTATCAATAAGAAGCACATGCTCAATAGTTGGATGAGCACCAATCTTACCTATACTGAGGATTTTTCCTTTAGAACTATCAGCAAATGTAATAATACCTCGGTGTTTTGAGAGAAGGGATGTAAATTTTGTTAGAACTAATGCCTCCTTGTCTCATATAGGTTTTGATATTGACAAACCAATTCAAAATGATGACAAGCTTGAAGCAAAAAGAAATCAATTAAAGAATAAAATGCACAAGAATTGAAGTGATAAGCAAGAAGAGCAAGAAGAGTTAGGAACTTTAATTGTACAAGGTTAAATACTCAATTCTTCTAAGTTATTGCCTCAAAACAAAATTAATTTTACTCATGCATCAAATAGCATCGTTTCAATCATAAAAAAAGATTTTTGAGCTAAGAACATCGATGTTCCAATTGCCAAGATCGATGTTCCTACCTTTCAAATGATTTTTCAAAACCGGCAGAAGCTCAAAACATCGATGTTGGCATCCCAAACATCGATGTCCTAGTAACCGTTGCCTTTAAAAATTGGTTTTGGCAGAAGCTCCAAAACATCGATGTTATCCATTAAAACATCGATGTTCTGTTAATTGTTGTTTTGGCAGAAGCATTCAAACATCGATGTTCTTTCAATTGCTGTTTTAAATTATTTTTGGCAGTGTTCCAAAACATCGATGTTCCTTTGGTAAACATCGATGTTTTAATGACCGTTGGACTCAATAATTCGTATTTACTGGTAGAACATCGATGTTCTGGTTCTAAACATCGATGTTCAGCCGTTATGAGCAGAAACCTTTTTCAGCTTCCCATGCTATTTTGTCTAAAGGTGTTTTGGATTGATTCCCCAGTGGTCATACAAGTTTTCAAACATATAAATAGAGTTATCACACCTCTGTTTATTAACAATCAACTCTTTACAACTTAAGCATTCATTGTTAGACACTCAAACACATTTTTATGAGCCAATATCCTTGAGGATTGAGAGTTGCCTTTATAGAGCTTATCTTGTTTTCTCATATCCACTCTTTGAGAGAATTTTGCTCTAAGTGATTTAAGTGTAGTCATACACCTTAAGGGAGGATTGTTCCCTTGTAGCAAATTCATAGGAAGAGAGTTTTCTTTCTATGTGAGAAATCTTGAAGTAAGGTATCTTCAAGCAAGTGATTAGAGGTTAGTGTGACTCAAACTCTAGGACTGTAAACGGTTTGTTAGGCACCTGGAAGCTTAACTTAGATAGTGAAATCTTCGAGAGAGTCTCTCGGAGGACTGGATTTGCCACACAAGTTATGCGTGTGAACCAGTATAAAATTTGGTGTGTCCTTCATTCTTTCAATTCCGCAATCATTTCCTGCAAATTTGGTGTGTCCCCCCTAGCGTAGGGCACCTATTCTAACAATTAGTAGCGGAGCCTAACTCTCTGAAAAAACTTAACCGTTTGAGAGGAACTTTCCATGGCTTCTTCAAGTAATTATGCAGGAATATTTGAAAGACAATCCACCACCCGTCCACCGTTCTTTGATGGCACCAACTACACCTATTGGAAGGAGAGGATGAGAATCTTCATCCAAGCCAACAACTTTGCTCTATGGCTAATTCTAAAGAATGGAGAGCAAATTCCAACCAAGAAAGTCGGTGAAACTACGGTGACAAAGACGGAGGCAGAGTATGACGCTGCAGCATTACAAAGGTTGAAAATAATGCCAAAGCAATCAACATGCTCTACTGTGCAGTCAACCCCGATGATTACCGAAAAATTTGTTGCTGCACAACCGCTAAAGGAATATGGGATAAGCTGGAGATCACCTACGAAGGAATCGATCAAGTTTGAGAGCCCAAAATCGGCTCCCTCACTGCAGAATACAAACTCTTTTGAATGATGGAGAACAAGACGATAGAGGAGATGTTCGATCGATTTTCAAAAACCATAAACAACCTTCATGCACTCAAGAAGGTCTATTCCGACAAGGACTTGGTCAGAAAAGTCCTTAGAAGCCTCACTCCCGAATGGCGCTCTAAAGCCAACGCAATATATGAAAACATTGGGACATCGAACACAACCATTGACGGCCTTAGAGGTAACCTTCTAACTTATAAAATGACCATTCTTAAACCCTCTTTGTAGGAACCCAAGAAGAAGGACATAGCCCTAAAAGCTTCCACTTCCAAGACTCAAGAGGCCACCGAATTAGACTCTAGTGAGGACGAACAAGAATTCGGAATTGTCATCCGAAAATTCCACAAATTCATGAAAAAGGAATTTGAAAGGAAAGGAAGAAAGTTGTCCGGTCTGCCCAAGTGCTATGGCTGTGGAGAGGTTAGGCTCATCAAACCCAAGTGCCTCAAGGCAAAGGAGGGAAAAGAAAAGAAGCCCTACAAGAAGTAAAGGGCATACTGTTAGCCTAAACATGTGATTAAGGGATTAATTAAGTAATTAATTAAGACTAATCATGTTTAGTATATTTATGATGATTATTCAATGCTTATTATATTATTTTGATGATTAACAAACATTTTGGTAAGCCTTGTGTGTTTTTAGTATTGGCAGAAACCAAATCTAGGAACATTTGGCTTCACCACATCGACTAAAAGGTCGCTTTCCCGGAAGTTGGAGCTGTGGTCCCAAAAGCTGCAGCAAGTGATCCAAGAAAGTGGTTGACATTAAACCAACTGCACTAGCCGTTATGCTTGCTCTCCAAGGGTCAAAAAAAGATCAGAGAGGTGGTCCTCACATCCTCTCTCACCTCTGAAAGAATCAGTGGTCCTCACTTTCCATTTATGGAAACTTTTTGAAGAGAGAAGATTTCTGCCCAAGAAATATCCAGATTTGGTTCATCTACTGGACAGTTTTATTTAATGAAGCAAGAAGTCAACTCTGCTGCCACCTGGACGATTTTTAGCCATTGAGAAACACATCTCCCCATCCTTAGAATCTATAAATAGAGGAATGAAGCCTCACAGCAAATTAACCTAGCCATTCAAGACATTCTAAGTGGATAAAAGAGATTACCTTGAGAGTCATTCTTTGTGCTTAATTTGTGTAACTTCTTGAGTGAGTCACTCTTGAAGCTTTGCCTTGGGAAAGGTTGTAATCAGCAGGATTAGGGGATAATCTTGTTGGGTAGACAAAGCTAGGTTCAGCTTTGGGTTAGGTTTAGCAAGTTCAGCTAGTAAAAACTTGTGTACAATAGGTTATTTGGCTCGCTTGTAAAAGCCAAATAAGAGGATAGTTTAGAAATCCTAAAAGGGGGGACCTTTAGGTAGTGGATGTACTCCTTAGTGGGGAACCACTATAAATTGCCTGTGTTCATTGCTTTCCTGCATTCATTTTCGCTTTTCATTCAAGTTTCACATTTGGCTTCTGTGTTGAGCCAAATCACAAAAAATCCGAAAAAGAGGAAAAAGCTAATTCAACCCTTCTTCTTATCTTTTTTCTGGGCCAACAATTAGTAGCGGAGCTGCGTTCTCAATCTAGTGGATTAATCTCCAGAGAAAAAGATCATGGCTTATAAAGGTACAAGTGTCAACAAAGCTCCATACTTTGATGGAGTGAACTTTGACTATTGGAAGTTTAGAATGAATATCTTCTTTAAAGGAAAAGATCTTGAGATGTGGAATATTGTTCACAGTCCTTATGCCAGACCTCAAAGAGACATGCAATTCTGGTCTGAGGATGAGCTAAGGAGAGCCAAGCTTGATGCACAAGCTAAAAATATACTCCTATGTGGTATAAGTAAAAGTGAGTTTCAAAGGGTGAGTTCTTGTGGCACAGCCTATGAAATCTGGAGGCTTCTTTGTGTCACACATGAAGTAACTAACCAAGTAAAGGAGTCTCGGCTCAATATTCTAATGAGGGACTATGAGCTCTTTCAAATGGTTGCTGGAGAAACTGTGCAAGAAATTGATACACGCTTCAACATTCTTTGCAATGGTCTAGATCTACTTGGTTGACCCGTCACTCATAGAGATAAAGTGGCAAAGATCTTTAGATCTATACCCAAGGAGTGAGAGCCAAAGGTCACAGCTATTGAAGAAGATCAAAATCTGAACACTCTCACCTGTGATGAGCTCATTGGCAAGCTTATAGTTCATGGATCCAAACTAGAACCGAAAGAACTAAAGAAAAAAGATTTGACTCTTAAGGCAGACCAAGAGTCTAGTGATGAGTAAAATGATGCGGATATGGCACTAATCACCAGAAAGTTTGTCAAATTTTTTCGAAAGAGAAGGCAAATGAAAGGAAAGGTTTTCCAAGGTGCCAAATCAACTGAACAAAAGAAAGACTCACTGGTGTGTTTTGGCTGCAATCGACCTAGCCATATCGAGTCTGAATGTCCACATCAAAAAGCCAAATCTGATTTCCCAAGGAGCAAGGGGAAGAAAGCCATGTCAGCATGGGATGATTTGGACTCATCAAGTGACTCTGATTCTGATGAAGCAGTAAATCTATGCTTAATGGCTCGAGAAGATGATGAGGTAAATGATTCTCTTGACTATACTTTTGATGAGCTTCAAGATGCATTTGAAGAATTGCATGATAAGTATGAGCAAGCACTTAAGAAGAATGCTTCATATAAGAAACGTATTGATCTACTTGAATTTGATCATGCATCTCACAAAACTGCATATGAAACTCTTGAGCGTGCACATGCTGAAAGTTTGTCTATTTGTGAGGCATTAAAGAAAGAGAAACTTGCTACTCAAAACGCATATGAAGACCTTGAGAAAAAGCTAGCTAGTAATTTGAGCAAGTGTGAAGAGATGATTCAAAAAAATGATGCTCTAAAGGCAGAAGTAGATGATCTAAAATGTTCCCTAGAGAAGTTTACTAATGGAAGAGATAGCGTGAATCTGCTGCTAAGACAACAAAGGTATTCTTTAGATAAAAGTGGAATAGGTGCCACACATATGGTTTTTAACAAACCAAATCTGCCAGTTAAATTTGTCAAGGCTGAATCTAGATCACTTTATAGACCTAGATATCGTGAAAATCCTAAGTGGGGACATCATGCGCACTCACATAGACCTGATATGACATGCTATTACTGTAGAAATGTTGGTCATATGATCAGATCATGCTATCATAGGAAGAGAAACAATCATGTTAAATATATTTGGGTTCCGAAAGGAGCCAAATCTAACCCTAATGGACCCAAGTTAGTTTTGGTACCTAAAACTTGATCATTTGACAGGATGCAAGGGATGAATGGGTTCTGGACAGTGGTTGTTCAAGGCATATGACATTAAAATTTACATCCCTTCTCTCAAAACACCGAGGTAATGTTACATTTGGTGATAGTTCTAAAGGAAAAATCCTTGGTATTGGTAAGATTGGCACTAATCCAACTATTGAGCTTGTGTTACTTGTTGATAATCTTAAGTACAACTTGCTTAGTATCAGTCAGCTTTGTGACAAAGGATTCAGAGTTGCTTTTGAATCATCTAGATGCCTTGTGAGAAGAGTTGATGATGAGAAAATCTTATTTGTTGGAAAAAGGATTGGTAATCTACACTCTATATGTTTAAATGATGTTACTAACCCTGAAATCAAGTGCTTTAGTGCAAGAACAGATACTGCAACTTTATGGCACAGGAGGCTAGGGCATGCAAATCTTGAATTTATCTCAAATCTGTCAAAGAAAGATTTGGTCGAAGGTCTGCCAAAACTTAAGTTCGAGGCAGAAACCAAATATCGTGCATGTCAGCTCGGTAAAAAAATCAAAAGTTCTTTTAAGCCAAAATATGTGGTATCAACTTCTCGACCTCTTGAACTCTTACATATTGATCTTTTTGGTCCAAAGAGAACTGTGAGTCTTGGTGGTAAAAAGTATGCATTTGTTATTGTTGATGATTATTCTAGATGTTTTCATAAAAAGATCATGCATGTCATGAATTTGGCTTATTAGCTAGGAAGCTGCAAAATGAAAAAAGGTATAAAATATCTAAAATCAGAAGTGATCATGGAGGAGAATTTGATAATTCCATCTTCAATCAATTCTGTGAACAAAATGGCATTGAACACACATTTTCGACTACTAGAACACCTCAACAAAATGGGGTTGTGGAAAGGAAGAATCGAACCTTACAAGAAATGGCTAGAACTATGCTTAATGAGTATAAGTTACCTGCTTATTTCTCGGCTGAGGGTGTGAACACAGCAAGCTATATCTTAAATAGAGTCTCTTTATGTCCATTAATTGAAAAGACACCTTATGAGATTTGGCATAATAGAAAGCCAAACATTGCATACTTTCGCACAATTGGCTCCAAGTGTTACATCCTGAATACTAAAGATAATCTAGATAAGTTTCAAGCTAAGTCTGATGATGTTATATTCCTTGGTTATTCTTTGAGTAGTAAAGCCTATAGGGTATATAACAAAAGAAACATGGTTGTTGAAGAATCTATGCATGTGGTATTTGACGAGATTAACTTGAATGATCTTAGTGATGATATAGATGTTGAGTTTACTACTGAGAATCAGCCAGATTTTATTGATATTCATGAGGTAAAAGATGTGCAAATTCCTGGTCCAATTACGAATCAACAGCATTTGGCTTCTCCCAAGCCAAATGTTCAGAACAGTAGTGTGCAACCAAATATTCTGGAATCTGGCTCATGTTCACAGCCGAGAAACTCAGAAGTGCAAGCACCTAGAGGACATTCAAAGAGGCCATTTTAGGTGATCCTAGTAGAGGAGTAACTACTAAATCCAGATTATAAAATATCAATACACAGCTTGCCTTTTTGTCCCAAGTTGAGCCCAAAAATACAAATGAAGCCATACATGATGAAAATTGGGTGATGACAATGCAAGAAGAGCTCAATCAGTTCGAGAGGAATAATGTGTGGGAGCTTGTTGCAACGCCTAAAGACCATCCTGTCATTGGAACCAAATGGGTCTTCAGAAACAAGCTTGATGAATCAGGAACTGTGGTAAGAAACAAAGCTCGATTGGTTGCACAAGGGTAAAATCAAGAGGAAGGTATTGATTATGATAAGACCTTTGCACCAGTAGCTAGACTTGAATCCATTCGCATGCTGCTTGCATTTGCATCATTTAAATCTTTTAAACTCTATCAAATGGATGTCAAGAGTGCTTTTCTAAATGGATATATCATAGAAGAAGAATATGTAGAACAACCTCCAGGATTTGAAAACCAAGAGCATCCACAGCATGTTTTTGTAAGAATCCAGGCATGCAAACTTGACAATCAAGAGCAGCGGAAAGACCCGGAAACCTTGGAGGATCCAAGTGAAGCAACTAAACCGAAGAACGAAAATGAACATACCTGAAACGGTTAGGATCTTTCACCTAACTGAAGAACCGAATCAGCTAGAACAAGAAAGATATCCTGCTCCTCTATGGTATCCACACGAACCGTCAATCACAGGCCGGAATCGTCTCACGATCTCCAACCCCCGAGCACTCTCGAACCGTGTGCTAGCTACGGATTTCCGGGAGCTTAATCTTGTGGCTTTGTGTTCTTCTTTCTTTCTCAAAGAAGAAAAGGGTGATGGTGTGTGTTTTCTCTGAAAATTTGCATGAGCAAAAGAGAAAGAAGGTCAAGAGTAATCAGATTATTCTACCCCTAATTAGTGCTAAGAGACAATGGGATAATGGCCAATATATTGGCCCATTATCTTTTATGATTATGTCTCCACATAACCATGTCTCCACTAGTGTACAAACACTCATCACAGCACTAATTTGGTCCAATAATTCTGTCAGTAACTGAACCAAACCAGCCCAAAACGACCCTAGTCCAACCACGGTCCAACCATGGTCCAACCACGGTTCCACCACCTGCTCGAATCAATGATTCTATGTGTGTGACCTTGTAGGCACTTGTAACGTTCGGAAATAATTGTAAAATCTCATTTTACAATTATAAGCAAAGAGCGGCGTCTAGCAACACATCATTACTACCCGAACGACAAGATCAGTACTGATTCTATATGCCTCGGAACATGTCATCGTCCTTTCGTCCCATTATCAAGATTAAACCGAGACATGGAAAACGTCAATCTCGCATATGTTCAATCTTGGTTTCTTGATCCTCGAGTTAACCGCGTAAAACGGGTACCTATGATATCACCATATCATAATCCGAGCATGGCCATGCATTTCCGGTTCAACTCTATCAAGAAACCATCCGATAATATACCCGTTATATGGGTTGGACGAATCCCCTCTGGATCATACAAAACCCACTACACATTTATGATATACCCAATGATTACCCTTAAGTCCACCCAGTTACGGATGACTAGGAATAATATCAAAGTATAT